>JASAND010026630.1:0-22148 GCA_030248195.1 Trissonchulus latispiculum
TAGCACTTATCCATTTCAACCAGGCAATGCTCTTTTTGCTGTAGCTTTTCTGGGCATTATATCCCATTGGTGGTATAATAGCTATGCTATCTTTGGTCATAAAGTTCCTGCGGTAGACGAGGTTACACGCGGAAGCAATGGTAATTGAGTTTGCAAAAGGATCTACGCCAGACGTCGCAGCTTCAACTTCTTGCTTGAACTTTAAACACGCCTGGCGTAAAATAGTAACATCGCTGATGCAATATTCCAATAACTCTCTGCAAATCAAAGAGAAGATTGTTTTGTGTGTATATCTCCTGCTCCGTTTCGTACCAGGCTACAAGAGCAGTATAGGATGCCTGTTTTCTTCCAACCGGGTCGTAGTATTTTAATGCAGGAAGTTCACCAATGTATTCCTGATTTTCCGGGGTATTAAATAAATAAGGAAAGTGACCCTTTTTCAATTCAACCAATCCATACGCTTTTGGTAAGGCGGCGAGGCCCATTCCAAAAAAATTCAGAGAGTCTATGAATCTAATATTTCGTGCATTGACAAGAAGGATCAATATTATGCCGCCCCTTTGAATCAGAGTAGGTTTAACTGCATTCTGATGCAAATATTTAAGTATAAAATAACCATCATAGCTGCCAAAGTTGTGGGCAATGAAAGTAGCATTTCTAACGTTTTGGAAAATCCAGTTGCAAAATTTATCAGCACAATCCTTTCCCTTGAAGACAACCGATTCTCCATTTGCTGATTCGCACACACACAGGTTCGGAATATGTTTCATTTCAGGATACGTTATCATACATTCAAAGTCAAAAAACCAATAATTCCTTTCTTTTGTCTTCTTTCTTTCTTCTGGCAGCAAATGCTGCGCATGCTGAATTTCCTCCTCGTGAACAACTTTTGCCCAAACCTGTGCTCTCCGTTCCACTTCGTCATCCCCGCTCAGATTTTGAATATCGTCTGCATATTGTTCCTGCAGTTCTTCTACTTCATCTAGTTCTGATTCATCGTCAGCACTTCTGGTGTTTGCATTGACACATTGGATAAAGCACTGATGATCTTCCATTTTATGAGTCCGACAAATCTTGCAGTACAACAATTTACACCAGTGCTGTTCTGGGGGTAGTAAGTTCCTCCTGGGCACAACGCGCTCGCATTCTTTACATCGAGCTACTAAGTCACAAATATTTTGTTTGTGATTTTCATAACACTGTAAAGTTAACCAATACCTATTACACTTAGGGCAATAGGTAGACTTTCCGTCAGCAACTGCTTCGGTATTCTTACAGAAAGAATATTTGCATAATCTACAACTTCCAGAGCATAGCATACGATGCGATACCAACGGGGTATTGAATCCTCGCTTACATTTACCACAATAGTTAGTAGTATTCAGGAAGCCTGCCATGGAGGTGATAACATCGTAATGGTTTTGGTAGGTGGTCAGATTTAACTGTTTGTCCCGATGAGGCCCAGAATATACTAACTTCCCGAATTCATCTATTGACCATACATTAATCTGATAATCGGGTAGTCTGGACTGACAAACTTTAACGGCCTGAAGAGACAAACTACTTCCGCGCTGAAACAGGCACTGTCGATAAAGTTCGTTAACAAGTCTTTCACGTTCTGGACAGTGTTTCCTATCCATTCTGGTCACATTCTTTAGGGTTCTATCACGTCCTTTCTTCCCCATTTTAATATTTGACACAGAACCAGTCTTTTTTGCAGTTTGATGGTCCAAGATAGCTCGAGCTATTACCAAAGCATGGCCAAGGCAGTCAGACTCTTCTTTAATTTGATAAATGCACCGTTTTCTTTTCAGAAACTCCGGTAGTTCGATAACAGGCCTGGTACGAATGTTTCCGAGCTGTGACCTTCCACACCCTGCAGAAGGTAGTGAAATGTGTGTGAAAGTAATTTTCACATTATCGTCGAAGACAAAACCTTGATAAGATTGAAGTACTCGAGCTATTTCGTTTAAAATCATGTCAGATCCGACTTCAGTTGGATTAACAATGGGAACCACCACAGGATAGTCCAATGAGGGTGATTCCAGAATAAATCGTACTTTATCTTCTTCTGATGTGTCCTTCATAATTTCTTTCAAAGCAGAATCAAGTGAATCTTTTAGATTAATGTAGATTTCGGCAAACGTTTGCTTGTCAGTAGTTGTTAATCGAAAATTGAAATCAGTTTCCACTGTCTGGAATTTGTCATGGAATCATCGTCCAGTTTCAGTTAGAACGTAAGCGGAGCTGGGCATAGAAATAGAAGCAGAGCTTTCGGTGCCGATGGTCCTGAAATAACAGAAACCTTGGAAATACAATCTAATCAACAAAGTAAATTATTCAGGCTATTCATTCTTATTCTTAAAATAGAAGCAAAAAGCAGACTGTAGTTGTGAAAAGAAATAGAAACGGTACGCAAGCTAAAAGTAACAGTTGATACATACATATCCACACAATAATGTATTTGTTATCATTTAAAATATTTAAAGCTAATTGTTTCCAGCAAGTGAGAATTCCTGCCTACAATAAAGTGAACCTGTGATGATTGAAGAATATTGAAAATTGAAATTGAAATGACTGCTTACCTATTCTGTTTTCGAGCCCCTCCTTGTTGAGGTATTGTATCCTGTAGTTGACTCTTTTCGACCTTCCGCTTAGCTTGACTCAAAGGTTGGGCGTCATTCTCCGCATGCCGCTTTCGTTTATGCCTATGTAGGCTGTCTTTTCTAGCAAATATTTTCCCACAGTGAGCACAATTAAGTTTATGATCGTTGACAAAATGATTATTCAGTTCCTGTTTGTCCTGGAAACGTTTTCCACAAATAACGCAGATGGGCGAACTAAAATAAAGGAAAACACTTTTAAACCTATTGAGTATTATTTGGTACTGTTGTCATCTGGACAGAACATATTATAATTGCTGTCTTTTACTTGCATTATGCAGTCATAATTAAATACTACGTCAGCCAGAGTTGGTGTATGTAACTAAAACAGGTTGCTTGGCATCCTAGCCCTCCATGTGGTAACGTCCACTCCCATATTAAACCTGTAATTTCAAACAGAAGTATAAGGGCAGTTTACAGATCTTGCTTAACAGTAAAGATATCTTTATAAATTTGAAATGAAAATTAAACATATTACATCTAAGTTCAAAGATTTGGAAATACAATGCTTAAGGATTTGCTTATATAAACAAGCTTTCAATTAAACGTAAAAGCAAAGCATATCTACTCTGTCTATGAAAGTGCGAATATAAAGTAATATTTAGTGAAGTGGGAGCTACAACACAGCAGGAAAATACTAGAATGTGGTCGCAATTGAAAAGTAAGACGCTGGTGGAATTGAACCTCTATCTGTACTTGGAAATTTGAGCTGAATATGAACTTAGAGTTTTAACTGAATACTCATTAGAAAGATAACCGGAAGTGGGAACATGCAGACTTCCAGCTGGAGCCTTAGACTTAAGCCTTCGACTTTGACTTGCGCTAGTCTAAATATGAGCAAAGGAAAACGATTTCGTTAACTGAACAACGAAGTATGTAATTATTTCAATTTTCAGTCCCTTTTATACTTTTTTGAGCCCCGCCTCAAAGTGTGAACTTATATCCAATTGGTTATTTGCTGTGTAAATTGTACGATTTCGCAAAAACAGCCAATCTGGTATGAAAGCTTGATGATTACTGTTTCCTATTGATTCCTTACACAAATAGTTCTACGAATTGTTGTTGCCAGCAATAGATGCCAATAAAAAGCCGGATCATTGCCAATTCCTATTGACTCTTTAATCAAAGAATTGCTATTTCCATAATCTTACTACCTACTAAATTCTTAAAATAGAGTTTGTAATAGCGGACAATTCCACCAGTATTCTGATAGAAGGGCTGAAAAGACTTGTCAATAAACAGACATTGCCTCCTATGTATTGAGTTATTTTCTGAAAGATTGTTCTGTTTGTGTAATAAGGGGTAAGAGCAGGTAAAGATTAAACTTTGATGGGACTGAATTCAAAATAGGCAAATCTTATACTGTTTGATTGCAGCTAGGCAAACGTTTATATCTTTACATATAACTTTAAAAATGAAAATGAGCCATTAAATCTATTGGCGACATCTAATGATGGAGGTGCAGTGGAAATGCATATCACAACGTTAGTGTTACTTCAAAATGTAGCTGCTAATTAAGGGTAAAAGCTTGCAGCAATTGACGAAACAGCGCAAAACAGCTGCTTTTTTCTGGAGTTGAAGTTTCTAAAGTTGCAGTCTTTACCGCCTACTAGCGTATTTAAGGAGTTGTTTTTAACAGCAAGTAAAAAAGATCGATGTTAAAGGTGCAGCTCAAATGAGCTATGACTTTGGTAATATGGACTGATTATCTTCAATTACTTATTTATTTCTTTAGCGATTAACTACTTGTAACTGTCGTTAGTGAAGATAATTTGGATTGGTAAGAATAAAAAGCTGTTAATTAAATTAAATTAAGTGAGAAGATATTGTACTTATTAAAGGAAGCGGGGTACAAACTTTAATAAAGAATAGCTTGTTTATAAATCAATGCCAAAAAAGACAGCTGTTTGCAGTTGGTTTAAATTCTTGTCAGTGTTTAGCTAGAAAGAAAAGAATCAAGGAAAGTCTAAGGGCAAAAAGAAACACTAACCTTTTAAATCCATTGCTAGCAATCGAATAAATAGAGTTAAACAGTTCTTACAGATTATATGATCAGGAATATGCAACTAGCAGTACCCCTATTGAAGCAAGTTTGTAGCTTAAAATCAAACAGGCTCGAGAAAACAACCGAAAGTGTAAACCACAAAATCAGACGTTTTGTGACGAGTGTCTGTCTACATTATATCAGTGTTTAAACAATAGAAATTGAAGCGGGGCGGCCGGGCGGCGGAATTGAAACGTGATTATATCATCGCTGCTCGCTTGCGCAATCAGCGCAGCTGATTGCACCTGCGGGCAGCGTAACAGTTTGCCCAAATGTGGCTATCTTGGAGCAGCGATAAATTCCTGCGATTATGACGAATCTGTGTTGGCTAAGGAAAAACTAATGGTAAATCACTGTTCCGTCACTTGATATAAGCTGGAAATCATAAGATGACGTAATAGCCAACCCATTGTTTTGGACAGCCGGCGCAGACACGTTTGGTTTGTTCATAGTCGCTTTCACACCAAGGTTGTTATAGAAAGCATGTACTAGTTCACGATCGAGAGAAATTTCAGTTTATTAACCATCGTTCGTGTTTATCCTCAGTCTGAACTTATTCCCGTTTTCTTATTCAGATATTTTTCTTTGCACTGTCCATGTTCATTAGCATGTTCACTTCAAGAGTGGTATCATTTTATCGCGTTCCAAATGTTAGCATCATTCGTATGAACATTTACTTTATTGATTAGAAAAGTCCGTGCTATAAGAAGACGATGTATGATTAACACATCATGTGTTGAAGATGCTTGGGGGGGTATGAACCATCTATACTACTACCGTAACGGAGTTAACATGAGAAAAAGAATAGTTTAACTATCACAGTTCGTATACCTTCATCATTGTGTGCTTACCGAGTGAACATTGAGAAGAAGCACATATCATGTCGAGTTTGCCTGAGTACGTTTCAACTAAGGAAAGCTCTACGAGTTTCTACCCGGCGTAGACATCTTTCAGACATTAAAATATTAATTAAGTTTTGTGTAATTAGCGCTAATGCATGTCAAGTCATATCGCCAGTTGTCGGGTTTTGCGAATGATCTGATAAAGCATATAACTGTGAAGAAATTAAAGTAAATCATCTTTCACTCAAGCTTTCATTAACACAACGGGGGAATGACGTTCATGGCAAACCTTTCAGGTCTTTTGCAATAGCGTTAGTGGTCTGGGACGCCTAATAAAAACAATGGTAAGCTAAAGCACGGTAAGCTCATGCTATCCTAATAAACAGGTTCTTGATGAGTTGGCCAGGCTAGCACTTGATCTAAGACAGTCCAACCGGAGCGGACTGCGAAATAAACAGGCTCACAGATAATATACATAATATTATAAATGTAACATTACAAAATGACGTAATAAATAAGGTTAACAGAGAGTTAAGAGTTGAGTTATTAATTTTTCATTCATCATAAATGCTTAAAAAGCCTTCGCTAAATAACGTGTACCTTTGGTGTTTTGCCGGCTAATTTAAGAAGAGTTGCTGTTAAGGTGGTCATTCCTTTTGGAGACATCAACTTCGAACCGTTATTACTCATTCATTCCTTGGGGTTAAGAACCCATTTTCATATAGAAATGAAGCTTAATACTTTCTCGTTCTAACGCATATAGTGACATAACTTTAGTTCTTGGAAATTATTTTACTGCATTATCGAAGTAATTTAATTTTCCAGATTTTTTGCAGTCTAAAGCAAATATTTTCGTGAGGCGTCGGCCATATCATTCGATTCCACTATCAAATAGGTGGGGACCCTTTTTTAGTTATTATGAAACCGCTCTTCGTTATAAAGACATTAACTATAATGTATGCGCAACCTGGATTTAGCCTACTTTTCCCAACTTTGGCAAGCCACCACTTTAGCTTGACAGCAGCAATCGGGGCAACTAAAAAAGGATCCCTGGGTATTTTTATGTAAAACACGTCCAGTAAGTGACAACCCTCTAGCTTGCATAGTAAATGCTCCACAATCGCTGGAAAAAAATTCGGTCATGTTTTTGTAAAAACTACATTTCTTATGATAGCAGCGAACGGGATAGCATTTAGAAGATTACAATGCCATGAATAATCGGCCCCGACGAGACCTTCATATTGACACCCTTAGTTTAATTTTACGGCTTGCGTAGCTCAAGATATGGCGAATTATTTGATTTCTGCAAAAATGACAAGTTTTCAACGCCAAAATAAGAAAATCGACTATATCTCACGATAGCAAAAAGCTAGACAGATTCTTCAAAAAGTAAAACTGCAGAGCTCAAAGATCTTTCGAATGAATACAATCATTACTATGCAGCTATTGTCTAATTGTTAAAAATCGGCAAATACTGTCCTGAACGAAGACGTCGAAGTTTTGAGACGGGATTGCGCGGAGGGTGTTAGCATGCTAAAAGAACTTATTTTGGAAGGTTTCATCAAATTTCATCTTGATTTGAACCGTCAACCAATAATATGTGCCCAAAAGGAATCACCACTTTAACAGGAATGCTTCATGCAACAACTGAAAATTTTATTACGAAACTATGGAGACTTTGAGATGAAATCCTGATACTAAAGAAGAAGTTTCTTTTTCAGCATTTGAAAATTAAATTTTAAATCTCAAACTTAGATTTGTTCTTAATCAGACGTCATGGATCAAAGTAAGATAAAACTAAGTGTTTTCTTTCCAAAATCACGCATCAAAATCCTCCGCAAAATAACGCGAACCATTAAGCTCCTCCCCTGATCGCATGGATGGTTCAATTAAAAAGTTCAGGAACACAAATTGTAAGTTTCATTAGCTCTACCAGTTGACGATGAAAAACTCCATTGTTATTGTTATCGTAAAAGTTAAGGTAGTTTATAGTTTATAGCAAGACTAGTGGCTACGTGGCAGCAGTTCTGTTTTGTTGAAAACATGTCACCAGTACACCAGACTGATGTATGTAGGTTTAATCAACTTTTTAACATTGCATAAACTAAAATTAATGTTTAAATCAAAAGCAAAACTGGCCCTTTTCTTTTAAACATGCCGCTTTTTAAGTACAATATTCCGCTGCACTGGTTTGCGGCAGGTGACCGGTCATTGAGAGATTTCACATAAATCTTCAGTTTATTATTATTATTATTATTATTATTATTATTATTATTATTATTATTATTATCACTAATATTTCGCTTAAAAACTAATGAGCATTATCTTCTAACAATGTATACATTTACAAAATCCCACGTAAAAATTAACAAGTAGGCCCCAAAAGGGGCAATATTCCTTAGTCGATCTGCAAGAATTCTTTAAGAAATTAAGAAAAATCGTCTTTGATAAATACGCATTTCTCATTATTCTACATGAATTTAAAGCAGAGAACGACTTCCGTCAGTTGGCAGTTAAATAGCACGGATTTGCGGCTTAACCGTTGATGGGTGACAACAAGGACAAACTCTCGAATTAACTTCTAAGTCCATTCTTACGAAATTTCTAATGAAATGAACTTATATATTGTCAAAGTATACTCTATGAGAAATAGATTATCCGCATTAATTCTTTCAAATTTAACATTTCAAGTATGTGATAAGACATACGGATTTTATATTATGAATTATGGTCTCTTCACATAAATCTGGAGGATTCATATTGTGTTAGTGCTGTTTTATGAAATTACCTATTAACGTCATGAGAAATTTAATTAGAAGTGATCTCAATTTTAGGTCCAATTTCGTTGAAATGAGTTCAGTCGACTCAAGCTTCTGCAAGATGGTAACGGCCAGATGTAACTTTAAGGATGAGCTTATGCTTCATCTTCAAATTTCGTCTGTGCCTACATGTAGCGCCGAAGCTACACGGCAACCGCCAAAAACATGCAATCGTTAGGATTGCAGACAGTTGAGAACTGCGAAGAAAATTCAAATTCTATCGCTTAAATATCTTATAGCCTAATTTGCATAATTAACTTCAGCAAAAAAGTGTCCTATACTAGGCCTGTGTTGAAGATAGGGCAGCGCTGTACGAAAATAGGGAAAATACACGCTAAACATACAAAGAATCCGTTTTATACATTCCTGCTCCAGCAGGAATAAAAAGTTCGGAAGTTTAGTTTTTTGTGGATGAAACATTCTGCCACATATTTCTAAACTGTTGGCATCACAACAAAAGCTGTTATGTCATAAAGCAGTAGTACAGCAGTTTTTTAGTAGCACTGCCTTATTATTCGCTCATTTTCAGACTTCTACTAAACAGATTCTTGTGGCGCGTAGATGTTACTAGTTCTGTCACTGATTTGTCAGCTCTTCACCTTCAGTTTGAAAAGCTGTCTTCGGAGTTCTATATTGAACAATTGCACTATGATACCAATAGGATGTTGGCTGCGACTGGAAGCATTCTGTTTGTTTGGGTAAAGTAAGCAGGTGAACGTCTGGCGAAACTAAACTAACATTTGTAGAAAACGCACATATTGGAGAACGAGAACGGAACTTAGACGCCTTTCACGCGAAAGTAGCTAGAAATGTGTGATGATGTAATGCATTACAAGATGCAATGTAGTGATTCTTTTTGAAGAGTCCAACTTTGAACCGTTATTGCTCATTTATTACTGGGGAGAAAAGGCTATGATTATATCATAGCTCTTTTTGAAATTATAACCTTAAACAAAAAAACTAGAAACTTGAGAAGCTCATGTTCAATTGAATTTTTATGTAATGCTTTTGAATTTGTTCAAAATCAATGTACTTAGATCCTCTACCTTTGGATTTGGTTAGCAGGTCCGTTTGGTTCGTTCGTCAACTTTGCAAGAAAAAACAGGAGAAAAAGGGGTGAAAGTCACAATCTTCTGTCGGTCGACCTGGAAGGAAACGTTTAGAAGTGTAAGCTCAACCAGCCAGGGAGGCCATACGGAAATTGAACAGAGCGAAAATTAATGTATGTTTGACTGCAGTTAAAGTATACTATACAATTCATAAAATGTCATGCACGGATAAAGCCCATGGGTTCCTTTCTCAATTTTTTGCACTGGCTGGCTGGGTCCAATCAGGTTTGGGCGGGTTACCGATTGAGCCGACCACATTCAGCATTGAACTAACATTGTTCGTTGGGTTCAACAGGTCCTCTAAAGGTATACTTCTTCCCAAATATTGAGCAATATATTGACAATCAATTCAGTAAAGCTTATACGTAGTGAAACCACGTCAGCACCAGTTGATTTGACCCAGTCCTAACCGTTAACAGCTCATCCACTAAACGCAATGCTTCTTGCTGAAGCGGGATGCTTCAAATTTTTATTGCTGCCGGAAGTTCATTTTAGAGATGAGCACGGGCCGGATTTTTTCGGCCCGGCCCGCTCCAAAATTTGGTCGGCCCGGCCCGGCCCGCTGACAAACTTTTTCGGCCCGGCCCGGCAAAATTTACTTCAAAGGCTTCAATGAAAGATGGAGAGGCTAAATTATGCTATGAAATGTTAAAATTTGCCATAAAATAACCATCATCAGTAAATGTGTAGCTAATTTTAGTGATTTTACAACATTTTCTAGAGTTGAAACGGCCCGTTTCGGCCCGCTCTGGCTCGCAGTTAAAAAATTTCTCGGCCCGGCTCGGCCCGCTAACCACTGGAGGTCGGCCCGGAACTTGTGTGATAACAAGATATTGATGAGTGGGTCACGCCAAACAGCCACGCAATCTTATATCCGTGGTTCGCCGCCAGTATGGAAGAGAATCCAACAGTTGTGGATAGTATGATACGGCTTAAACATGAGAAGCCTGGTGTATAGATTTAGTAGGCTAACGTGTGTAGTCGGGGTAGCCTTGGATTGATTTATGGGTGATCCAAAGCCAAACGCAAGGTGGCTAGATGTATGGCCGGAAGTATCTTCCTCTCTCCAGGCTCAATGGTCTACTCATATGCCATTTTGAGGCTTCTCTGACATCAGTCATAGCTGGTATGACTCTCGCTGCATCACTTGAAAGCTGTCTCCACGATGGGACGCTGTAGCAGACACTTTGACCTTACGGTTCCGGTAGTACGACATCCATTAACCGCTCATGCGTGTAGCAGCGGAGCACAAAGTCTTTCGTCTTTTTAAGCCACTAGCGTAGATCTGGTAGGACCAGAAGCAATCCCGAAAGAGTGTCAATTTGTGAGCTCATTTGCACTCAACACTCCTTCGCAGGCATGACGGGACTAGATGCAGTGTACTTCGAATTTTAAATTTTTAAAATTTAAATTTAAATTCGAATTCGTAAAAAATCTTCTAACACGACTAATTTTTACTAGTTTTGAGTAAATTATAATGTAGATAACGCTAAAAAATAGGTTCTCACTTGTACTAGAATGGGCCTCACTTCAGTGAGCGGACGGAACGCAGACTAGTCATTAAAACGTTCAACAAATTGACTCAAATTCGGGCCATTTTTTTAGTTTTTATTTTTAAAATTTCTTACAATACCTTTATGGAATTTGGCTTGCTTTTGATTAGTGGATCATGAAGACGAATAAATTTGCAAACTTTCTTCAGAATATCGTTCCATGACTTAAAAATTTGGTGTGCAGCGCTCACCTCCCGCACACCGCTTTAAAATTGGATATCTGAAATAATCCAGAGCGGACCAAAGAAAAATAAGGAATGGATCAAAAAGTATTCCACCCAAGGATCATGACTCAAAAAGTTTCTAGTCTGACTCAGGGAGTGGAGTTCTTTAAGTAAAGAAAATGAAATTTGGCTTCAATTTTCTTTAATCTAAAGAAAAGGCCAAAAAGCAGCTTCTCTTTACTTTAGCTTCGAAGTCTCTTTCTGCTTTACTGAAAGTAAGGATCAAACTGAGATTGACAGCTGCTACTATTGTAACATATGCATTTATAACATATACCACATATATAAAGTAGGTAGGAGTGCTTTCGCGAGATGTCTGTAGGTTGGGAAAGATTGACTGACAGCTGAAACCTGAGTCAGCTTCTGATCTATATGTACTTCGTGGCGTTTAATATCTAAGAGCAGATGATTGGCCTTTACTTGCCACGGCTGCTACATTTTGGGTCGCGATGTTGTCAGTCAGCTTAATGACTCTTTCTTCTTTAAATGAAGAAAAAGAAAATGAAAATAGAGTCTAAATTTCTTCTTTCGCAAGAAAAAGAAAGAGCAAAGGGAAAGAAAATTTCAAGAAGTATTTCACCCTAAGATAACGGTGTGGCTGTCCGTTTGTACTTAGGCTTAACACAGTAATGTTTCTCATATTCTACACTTGATAAACCATGACCACACATTTTCCACACACCTGATTTTTACCAGAATCATGCCAGTCCTATATGCCAAACGTTCATTTGTCAAAGTCAAAATATTATGAAAGGTGAGAAACGTTTGGCTAGATTTTTTAGAAAAAAATCAAAAATATTCAATGCCCGTATCTGGCATAGCTGAAATTTTGTAATATTAATGATAAAGCCACATGTTTCTGTGCCTCGACTTACAAAATATTGACCCACCTTAGACCTGCGGGTAACACCTTTTGACCCACACCCTACCCTAACAGTAGAGGTATGTACCCAACCAACAGTGCGGAAATCAACTATCAACTAAAGTGCTTGCTGCTGGCATTTGTTAAATTTGTTGCTGACGGGAGAGATGGTATCTTTTTTTTAATTTTCGACCTAATTTTAGGAATCATCAGAGCTAAGACTTGGAAAACGTTTTGGACCAGCTCCTTCTAGAGGAAAGCGAAAATTTCGTCTTTTAGGTGCATGTTCGCACGCACGCAACGCTGAAACATCTGTTTTCAGAATTTTTGGCATGTTTTTTGCAAACCATAATCCATTGATTCACTTGTACAGCTTGTTGATACAGTAATAATGTTAATGTGAAGCAATAGCTTAGCAATTTTTGACGTCTCATTGAGACAGCATACAAAGACTGTCTGAACTTTTAGGCTAATCTGGCCTAAGTTATTTTTGATAAAACATTGTTATAGAAGTTAGCATAATGACAACAAATTAAGCTGATTTGCAAGCATATTACTTACTCATCGGTCTACGCAAAACATCAGACTAAATCTGTCTTTCTTAGACACGAGCCGTTTCAAAGGAATTCTTCATTAAAATTTCCAGTTCTAAAGCCTTGCAATACTCCTGCAGCAGTTCCTTTAATTTTGGACATTACATATGATACGATTTCTACAAACTTGAGGGAAGGGCCTTTCTGCCTGATTTTTCGATCATCATTTCGCTAATTTTAATATATTTTCTAGTCTACACATTTTAGGAAATAAAACTTAAGTCGGATGTATTGAGAATTGAGATTGCAAGCAGAATAATTTCAGTTTGTGTTAAACATAAAAAAGCGAAATAGTGGTGGGTTTTTCGCGATCCCGAGAAATCCGGCCAATGGAAAAACGGAGCAGTTCTAAGATCATTCGATGTTATAAAGATGAAATCGAGGAATTATCTATTGGAAGCAGAATTCAATTCAGTTTGATAACGTTTTGAATTTAATTTTTCTGCCTAAAGAGTCTTTTAACAATTTTCCGAACCGTAAAGAAACCTCAAGTCAATTAGTTTTGTCATCACTTTTCATATTAAGTTGTTAATTGAATTTTGATTTTTGTTTACGTTGCAAAAACTCCTAATCCAAAATATAACGCTTTGATTTTTGATTTTTCAGTACAAACAAAAATCAAATATCGTATATCACACCTTGTGATACATATTTTACCGCCCAAACAAAATATTTTTACGAGATTTTAAAACTAAAGCAAGTGTAAGTTAGTCACGTAATATGACACCATTAAATGTGAAAACTTCACTGTTTCGAAAGTGTTTGGGAGAAATGTTTGTGAAATCACAGCCAACCAAGAAACAGACATTCAAATTAATTTAAACTCCACAAGCTTGATCGTCTTCTTCGTTTTCCCTCTCGACTGCCAACTTTTCCAGACAGAAAATATTCCTCTATTCTTTATCCTGTTCTCCTTGCGGCGGTCCGTTGCAGAAAAAGTATTCTAATAAATTATTAGCGGTTAGTTCAAGTTGATGATGGCATCAGTTCCAATGAGCTGATTATTGCTAGCAATTTTTGATACAATTTGCAGCGAAGAAAACGGCTAAACTAAAAACAGCAAAGTCTTTAATTTATATTCACAATCATATCGATGAAAATCTAAACGAACTTATAATTTTCCACTGTCTTTAGCTCCAGCTTTAGTCGTGTCCAGACATGTGCAGGAGGGGAAGTTCTGGGGGGGTGAAGGGCGGCCGAAGGCCGCCGAAAAACCGGATTTTCCGGTTTTTTACCGGTAAAATCCGGATTCTGGGGGGGGGTGAGGGACCCCTCTGGGGGGGGGGTGAGCTCAGGTCTGGGGGGAGTGTATAGCCCCCCAAACCCCCCCCCCCCAAGCACACGTATGGTCGTGTCGTTTAGAACATGCAAAGTTTCTTATCCGGACGCAACGAAATTTTAACGGGAAGCAAGCTAGACGCAATGGTATTTAGAGAGAAAATTCACTTGTGTAAGAGTAAAACTTTTAAATATATATTTCCAGTATTATTTTTCCATATTTTCCAAAATTTTCTTCGGTAAATACCCCGGGTCTTTATCACTTTGTTATGGAATGAATACCAAGGTACAATGTCATGAGATCCGGGTTCTACTCTCAGTGAATATTGTCTAGTATCGCTTTTCTTCTCACGTAGTCCCAGGTATCACACACCGAACGTTAACCTGTAATCATTTATT
Organism: Trissonchulus latispiculum; assembly: GCA_030248195.1. NCBI lineage: Eukaryota > Metazoa > Nematoda > Enoplea > Enoplida > Ironidae > Trissonchulus > Trissonchulus latispiculum. Next base: position 14,387 of record JASAND010026630.1, read on the forward strand.
GAGTACAACACGGTAGTTTACTTAATAGGTTACACTCGGTATCCTACACTACAACTAAAAACAGGTTAACCCCGATTTTCTTTTTTAGCTGCCTACGACTGAAAACGGGTTAACCCCATTTAAACCGGGGTTAGCCTAAGCCAACCCCAAAAATGTTTAAATTAGACTGGGTTAGCACAGGGTTACACCAACCCTGAAATTTTGGGGTTAATCCCTAAATTGGGCCTAACCCCAGTTAAGCTTAACCCCGTTTTGGCATTACCGGCCCCAAGGTGCTCCACCCCCCGCACCCCCGTCGTGTTTAGTGGACGCATCTATATTCTATAGGTGTAATCTTGTAATCGTGTATTACTGTTAAATAGCAACCGCTTTCAAAATAGTCTTTCATATTATTAAATCATGTGACACTAAAGAAACTGTCGAAATTTTTGTAAATGCATCAATTTTTGCACAGAAAACACGCTAAAACAGCAATTCTACCTGGACGCGAATTTTTTTAACGGGACGCAAAGTTGACGCATCCGAAAACCAAGAAACCCTGATTATCCCAAAAGCTGCAAAGCGATTATTAGTCACCCTCCAAATTTATTACTGGCTTTATTTATTCCCCAGAACCTTTTGCACTAATCAACTAATCACTAATAATAACTTTAAAAGTAATAACTTTCATGCTGCGTATGCATGAACTGCACACTGCACAGTTGGCTTGATTAGTAGACCAACTTCAAGTAACACTTCTCTTCTCTCATCTATTTATAACTAATTGATATTCTGTTATTTAGGTGTGCTACAGCTAATCTACAATCACAGGTGTATTACAGTTGCACGAGAACCGTTTCAAATACCTTCAATCTGGCCCCTTAGGGCTCTATCATTAGTACAATCGAAGTTTCAATGGACCCAGACAAGGCCTGCGATTCTGGTCAGGAAGATGACAGCGATTCTACAAGGTATATAGGAGTCAATTGATTGAATAATTCAATTAATTCAATTAAAGAAAAATTTTAAAAGATTTAAAAATATTAAAATAATATAAACTGATTAAATAAGTTATTAATTAATCTAATCTATGCAGGTGAGCTCGTGCCGGGCGCCAGTAGTATAGTGTGCACATTTCATGCCTGACTCCGGGAGTCAATGACCTTGAAATTTAAAGTACCTTAAGCTTTAAGTTTGATTTTGTTAACCTTCCGTTCTCCCTGGGGCTTTGTTTTCTACCTTCTCCTTGCCGTCCCTCTGTGTTCTTCCCCCGGGGCTTGGGACCCGGCGTCGGCCCATTACCGGACTATCTACCTACCTACTTCCTATGTACCTACCTAACCTAACTACCTAACTTCCCTAACCTAATCTATTTACACTAACCTAAGCCCGGTCCTAGTCTAATGTTTTTGTATTTTTTGTTTTATTCTTTTTTTATTTTCTACACACAACAAATATGTACAACTATATACAGTTAGCCCTGAAGAGGGCTGTTGGGATAAACACACACAACAAACATACTATATATCCAAAGGGGCAGTACTCACCCCGTCTGCTAGCACTTTCCTTTTGGGGTAGACATAGCCAAGGGCGTCCTTAGTTTGACGATACTTATATGTTTTATTGTCTGGATGTAGGAACCCTCGATTTTCCCCAGATTTTGTATTTCCTGTTTCTAAAACTTCTTTAAAATCTTCAGGGTCATATTTATTAAGGGCCTTGCTTACTCCTTTATGGGAGACTTTATTCGTCTTTCCCCATGCTAGGTAAGTTTTACTACAAAGTGCTATAATCCCATCTCCGGTCCATTCTTCTTTAAATAACCCAGGGATACGTTTCTGAGAGGGATCTAAGACAAAGAAATCCTTGAGTGCCTTTTGCCACCTACTTTCATTTACTACTGGAACACAATCACTTAAGTTTTTGGAAGAGCAGGCGAAATAGAGGGAGTCCGTGTCCATTTGACACAATTGGAAAGTTTCGGGCCACAAATTTGGTTTTAGGCAGTCATAGTAGAATTGGAGCATCCTAAGCTTAGCGTACTGATATACGAAGAACCCCACTAACTCAGGTAAACGGTAAACAATTTTTGCTTTAGCAGACTGAACTTCATAAATTCCATTTCCCAAATCATCTAGTCTTCTAAACCTCCACCCATTTACTTCCCTGCTAGCTCCTGACCTTTGACAATATTTTACATCCTGGTGCTTTTCTAGATTTGTAATAGTTCGGCCATAATAAGAGTTTCCCAAAAGTTTGAACATTTCTCCCTTGAGTGCTAAATCTGGACCGGAATCGGCTGCTGATCGGTGGTAAGTAACTTCATCTCCCAATTCTTTGAAACAGGCCTTAGGTTTGAACTCTATTGCTTGGTAAATCTTAGTAATTATCAGGCCGTGTTTTAGATACCACTTAATCAGAGGAGTTGCCAGGACAATTTTCTTTCCAAAGTAACTCCCAATTAGACCCCTTCTAGGTTGGTTCATCAAATCATTCAATTCACAAAAAGTTTTCATGTGATCGCCTATATCTTCTTTAGTAATTTCCACATTTTTAAATATGGGGGTCATCTCCGCAAAGTGTTCTTTCTTATCCTCAGGTACCTCAATATCCACCTCAACTAGTCCAAAAAGTCTATTAGCCTGAATTTGGGTAACTAGCTGTGCAAAAGTGAGGATAGACCTTTTCTTGGGAAGATTGAAATGTTCTTCCATAAACTCTTGCATATCCGGGGAATCTTTTAGGTCTTTATCAAACTCGCATTCCCACTTTTCAATCAAATCAAAACCCCCATCCTTGATCGCCTGAGAAACCCTCTCTGTTCTTTCCCTTCTTTTGGTTCTATCCTCAGGGTCCTGATTTCTGTCTAGCTGGCAACCGTGTCCGTGGAAATAGCACCCATGAAATTGTAGGACTAGATTCTTTTCCGAGACCCACCCATCTACTTTTGATTTTCCTATTCTTTTTTGTCCCCCATTGTAAGCATGTTCAACTCTAACTCCCATTGCCTTAGCCATATACTCCAGCCACATTGCTTCTTTTCTGCCCTTTTGTAGCCATCTCTTGAATTTCCCATCTTCAGTGGGTTTCCATTCGGCGTACAGACCCGTGGGCATATCCTGCATTGTGCACCAGAGATATAGGGCATTGGCGTCAAACCCAAAAATTTGAGCTTCTTTGAAACCATTTGTAATTTCAGTAACTCCCGCTTCGTGGTATCTATGAAAAACCAAACTAGGTCCACCAACTATATTATCTTTAATCAATTTGTGCCAGTGCTTTGTGAACTTATTAACTAGGGGAACAATCGTATGTTTCGGAATTTTGTTCATCATATGTTTGTAAGCCAGGCCAGGTAGAGAAATTGCCCCACTTTTAAACATGTCAATCCCCATAGTTTTCCAAAATTCTACCATTTTTTCGGTAGCTTGAAGGAAGGGCCCTACATCCAAGTTATTGTACCAAATTAGGAGATCCCTTACAGTTTTGAACTTATATTTCCTCCATGCTGCTACAACTGCTGTGAAGTCCTCATCTGAAATTTCCTGTTGTTTAAGAGTTGAATAGCACAAGTCGCGGTGTGGGAATCCTTGGTCTAAGAACTCGAGGGAAGTGAAGGCTTCATAAGGAAAAGCACCTTTTTGGTCCTCAATTTTGAATCCCTTTAGCCACTTTTTGTAGGAAGTACCAGCGGCAAGGTAGTTTGTAATATCTAGAAAGTACAATTTGGGGGTAGAGAGAGCCATGTAGTTGTTATTCTTTTTGACTGTATAGTTGATGTCTTGGCCATTTAGGAGTAAATTTGTAATCAAACAACATTTTATAAGATTCATATCAAATTTTCCAGAATTGAATCCTAATGTAGGGACTGCTTTAAGCCATTCCTCAAATTCGGTAAGAAGTTTCTCATGTTCAGCTAATTCGGAAAGGGTAGGCTCATAAATTTCCCTCAGAAGCTCATATGCCGTATCGGCTATCTTTTCCATGTAGTCCTTCATTCGGACCACCAACTCATAGGGATCTCCAGTTGTTATTAGGCACTTTGGAATTTCATAGCCAGGGACATTGGATGCAATGGAAACCGACGCAGGGATTAGTTCCTTTTCGTAAATAAGTTTGGGTCCGCTTTTCTTATCAGTTTCCTTGAACATGCACTCAAAATCGTAGGCTATGCGGAAGGGGTAGTACCATTCTGGCACCGGGATTCCTAGCTCACTAATTTTCTCCAGGATTGTTTTAGTAGGTCCAACTCCTCCCCCAGGGAAGATATGCTTAATACCAACATCACAGCTTTTGGTGTGTCTGATGAAACTTCCGTGGTGATGGAATAATTTTTCGCAATTGGAACATTTCCAGGTAAGAGTAAATTTACTAAGGTTTTTAATGAAAGAAAAGTGGTTTTCGTAAATGTTTAGGGCCATTTTCCTGGATCTCTTTCCTAGAGGTCGTCGAATAAGTTTGGCTGCAATATCTGTAATTTCTTGATCCCGTTCGTGATTTTGAATTACAAGTTCATTGAGATCTTCAGGCTCCTCATCGGCTTCCTCAGCTGTAGGCCCTAACTCATACACTGAAATAGCAATGTCAAATTTTTCCTCGATCTTATCCAAATCTTCTAAAGTCACTCCATTAAACTCTTCCCCAGGTTGAACCCATTGATCAATTAGCTCATTAGTCTTTTCCTCCAACGAATGAAGCTTTGATCCCGATGCCAGCGCTAAGCACCTGAACAAGCACTTCTCGTCTTGGTAGGGTCTCCCTGAATTTTGATTATTTATTAAAGCATTGAGGCCTCGGTTATTTTTCACGTAGTCCGGAAGATACCTAGCCTCACCCACGGCATAGGAGATAAGTTTATTAATGTAAAAGCAAACATTTGTGATTTCTAAGACAGTCCACTTTGTATTGGGCCGCTGTTGCCTGACCCACTCGAGAATATCCCCCCTGTCTAGCTCATAGAAAATTTTTCCTAGATCCCCCTCATTCGAAATATGAATGGGTTCGTCAAAATAGCGACTGTTTCCGGAAGGGTAGTAATACCTAAGTTCCCCGTCCTCGATATTTCTAAGAACAAAACCGAAGGATAGATTAAATTTGAACTGCCACCTCTGAAGTTTGAAAATTACCTTAATCAACTCCTTTATCTTAGCCGGGTCAGTAATTCGGAAATTGTACCTATTTTGAATGCCTGAGGAAATGAAATATCTGGTTCTAATTCTGCTCCAATTCTCTCTATAAATTTGGGCAAGGTCTTCTGGAAAATCCTTCACAATACTCCTAGTCAATTTGGCGGAATCTTCAGTAGGGAGATTTGAAAAATGTGTTTGCCTTAGGGTTCTGGGGTCTGGGACTTTTGGGGCTTCTCTATGTGTTCTAAGATGGCCTTGATACCCTTTATAAGTTTTATATTTAAAGCCGCATTTTCGGCATTCATAGGAGGGACCGCCATTGGGATGGAACTTAGCAATATGTCTCCCCATGTTATTTTTTCGGGTGAACGTCTTTTCACAATGGGGACAAGGAAAAATAGGATTGTTAGAATGGGTAGCCTTGTGCTTATGTAGCCCTGCCAATGTAGGGAAAGACTCATTGCAGGAGGGGCAGGTATGGGGAGTACTAGCAGTTGGAGTGGTGGTTTGGGGTAAAGATTGAGCGTAGGTCCAGAATTCGTCGTTTCCTATTACAGTTTTACCGTCCCACTCAGTTTTTGTGAGGGAGATGGCTTGGGCCCGAAGGGCCTGGGTAATTTCAGGATTTCCCTTCCAAACTCCCGTTTCGATGGCAGCGTTCAACTGAGCAATCGAAGACATTATCAAAATTAGAAGAATATTTATCAGTCGTTTTTATGTAATTACCCTTTATATGTTCTGTTTCTATGTACTTTGCCGTTTATATGAATTTCGTGCTTTTATTAAATTTATATGAACTTTAATCGTTGCTTTTATATACTTTTAACTTCCCTTAATTTATGCTTTTATGTACTTGCGTTTGAAGAAACTTTGCTGCTTTTATGCACTTTAGGTTCACAATATAGCAGAGAGAGAGAAAACCGACCGCTCACGACGACTGACAGAGTCCAACTGACGGGGTCCCCGATTTTTGCGTCCTTATATAGGTTTTTGTTAATTCCCAGGGGACAAAGATCAAAGGTGCCGACACAGGGGGGTAATCAATCAAAAGTGACAGGTCATCAATCAAATTTGACAGGTGCGGCAAAGATCAAAGGCGCCGACAGGGTGGGTCATCAATCAAAAGTGACAGGTGTCCCTAGGGACGACAGATGGTAAGCGTGGTTTTGTTAAAATAAAATTTTGGAAAAGTCCCAAGGGAGAACATCTGGCAAGCGTAGAAAAAATTTGGCAAAATGGTCCCAAGGGAATAATTATCGGGCTTCGGTTTTGGGTCCCTGGGGATGACATATGGCAAGCGTACAAAAAAGTTTGGGAAACGGTCCCACGGGGATAATAATTTGGCGTTGGTTTTCGGTACCTGGGGACGACAGATGGTAAGCGTAGAAAATCATTTTTGCCAAGTGGTCCCTGGGGACGGCAGATGGCAAGCCTCGAACAATGTTCTGTAAAATGGGGGAATAATTTGGCGTTGGTTTTGGGTCCCAGGAGAGGGTAAGAGAAAGGAAATATGATGGCGTCATAAAAACCAGAAATTGATACCAATTAAGAAACAATATTGAAATGACCATGATGAGCCAACCAAGATATAAAATGAGCCCAAGCAAGGACATTCTGCAATGCGTTTTCATCATCGTACTCACTCTAGCCTTAATAATTAGTGTGACTATAAATATTTGGACCGGAAGCTGTAAGGAACCACTTCGTTTAGACTACCAAGCAGACGGTAGGATACGGATTTCCAAACAAGGGCAACACGTCTACTACGCTCCACCCCAGTTTAATACAATTCTCGATCTCTACTATGAATGCTCCGTGGGAAGTTGTGGAACCGCCACAGCTAAGCACTGTCCCTTCATTTCAGAGATATACAATTTTCAGCTTTGCCTTGACGTTAATAAAAACATAGAAAGCGCTTACCTCGGGCCAATATTTCTTACAAAAAGCGAACTCAATGACTTGTATTCCTTGTGACTTTCTCTACTTCAAGCACCCGTTTACCTGCATGGTCTCAGCCCCGACTAAAGCAGGAAAGACAACATTCGTGTCAAAACTTGTCAAAAACGCACATAGATTGAAAAGACCTCCCCCGCAACGAGTTATTTGGTGTTTTACCGAGTGGCAGTCGGCCTACGAAAAAATTAATGCAGAGTTTGTTGAGGGTTTACCTGACTTAGAGCAACTTAAGGGGAACAAGGAGCCGATTTTACTAATTCTTGACGATCTTATGGATGAGGTAAAAAAGGACTCGAAACTGGTCAGACTGTTCACCCGGGGATGTCACCACTGGTCTTGCAGCGTTATTCACATAACCCAGGACCTATTTTATGATAAACAAAGAACTAATAGGATAAACTGCCAATACATAGTTTTAATGAAAAATCCAGCAGATAAGCTGACGGCAATGAATCTAGCTCGACAAATGTTTCCTACTAACACCGCTTACTTTATGGAATCTTTCAATCACGCAACGTCAAAACCCCACGGCTACCTCCTTATTGACCTCGACCAAGAAACCCCAGAGCAGTACAGGCTTAGAACAAATATTTTCGACCAGAGTGGAGTATACTTACCGAAATCAATAAAAACGGGGAAGAATCAATAAAAACGCAAGTGCCCTAACCAAACACATAATCGAAACAAGCATTGATAAT
>JASAND010026631.1:0-39731 GCA_030248195.1 Trissonchulus latispiculum
CACAACGTTTAGCTGCTGTTTAGTTTTAAAATTCTAACTTTTTATTGGCCAAAATTATCGTTGTGATTGGCTTGCGGAACTAAAACGTGACCAAGTCATGTTTAGGTCGTGTTCAAATTTAAACACGAGTTTAGTTAAGCAGCAGTTAAACACCACTTGAGCAAGTGATTAAAATTTAAACTTAAACCGGAGTTTAAGTAAACACGAGTTTAAGGGTTATTCATGAATAAACTAAACACGACTGGTGCAAGCCCGCTTAAGTCTTTCCGTGGCCCGGCACGGCCCGTCAGTTACGATCCACGACCGGGATCAGGGCACGTGAGCATTTGCCTTCGTCCGTTCGTCGCCAGTGGGCCCTAATAAAAGTCTCTAACATAATCGACTTCGTTTGAAAAAACCGACACTATCATTAACTGAAAGACCAACTTCTAAGAAAGACTTGTAAGTTTTCCTAACAAGCTTGAAGTCAACTACAAATCTACACAATTTGAATATGTTCACTGTCTTAATGCTACAGTTAAAACAAGTTACCCCGAAAATTTTTTGCAGCTGATCTAAAAATTTCGAATTATGTATTCGAAATTTGCAGCCATCCCCTGAAGGCTCCAGCCATCACCCACAGCAGCAGCAGCAGTTACAACAACAACAACAACTACAACAACAAAAACAACAATGCACTGGCGCCTGGTCGAGGACTGATGCTAGTCCCACAGGATGCTGAGAGCCCCCTCGCCCGCCAGGGGTTAACAGGCGGGCGCCTAACCAACTCTTTGCACAATGGGGAGCTTGCAATAGGCAAGCTCCTGTGCCAACTTCAGAATAATCAGTGGTCTGGAAGTTCTGGAAGCTGGACCTTGCACGCCTAAGCTAAGTTCTAAAAATTATATTGTAATAATTGACCATAAAATAATGAAACAATAGGCATGGAGGGTCCCTCCGTGTCTATTGTGCACAATAACTTTAATTTAAAGATTTGATCAAAACTAATAATAATCCAATAATAATAATAATAATAATAATAATAATAAATTATATAAGGTATAAAAAATGAATTCACACATGGTCCTTGAAATGATCTACGCAATATATTAGGCTGATCAGATTGGGAGAATGTACTAATCTGCACTAATCGGCCGCAAACACGAAATTTTGGATCCGACGGATCCGTCAATGAAATTGAACCATCTATGACTTTCAAGCAAGATTTTGCAAAGCAAAGTGCTCTGTTGTCGGCTGATAACAGGAAATTAAATAATGTAGGATGGTACCGCGGTGCCTAAACATCCCCCCTTAATTGTATTTGTACTTATCCGAGATTTTCAAGGAGTTGGCCGGTCAAGGGGGGAAACCCCTTTGAATGGAGCTAACGGGTGTCCACGATGCGGTGAAAGCAGCGTGGCCACTTCTGCTCCGGCAGTAGCCTTGCCTATGCCTCGGGTAATTGCGATATGCAATTATTCAGTGCCGTACCGTGGACCCAGCGCAAAATTTGGTATGGCACTACCCCTCATCGCGAAAGCAACTGGGGTGTGGCACTAAGGGGAAAAAAAACAAGTTACCCCTTGAAAGGGGAATAATACCGCCGTAGAGTTTGGGATTTATGTGTTCAACGTTTTGTTTGTTTTCATCTTACTGTTCTAGTGTACGATGACGTTAGCTTTTGACTTGTTTCAACTCCCCGACATTTACCTTTTCTGAGACAAAAGAATGGGAGTATTTTATTGCCATTTGCCACTGCCAATTGTGAAGCTAAAATTATACCGGAAGAAGGATTCGATCTGTGTCCGTAACAGTGCCAAGCGGACACCCTAACCACTACACTACTCTTTTATTTTATCGAGTAAACCGCGAGAGAGAAAGTTATCATTTGTCTATATATGTTTATTTTAAACAATTTATTTTATCTAAATTCTGAAGCAAAGCAAAACTAATGGAATAAATACAGTGCAAGCGCAAAATCAGTCTTTGCCCACGAAAATTGTAGCATCAGTTTTAGCTGTTTATTGATCTGTTAAACCTCTGCCAATCAAGAGACAGGCAAATAACGCCCGATTTTCGGTAATATGAGAAAAGGCAGAGAGTGATCGTGTGCAAAACTATTTACAGGGAGTTGAAAATTAACTAAATTGAATGTAATGATGCTCTAAAAATTGCTAAATCGTAGAAAAATTGATTGGCAAAAAAACCTGCGTAAAAGGGACATGTGTTGAAGCTAGGACGGAAATCCACCGCGCCAAGCAATTTACATGCAAAACATATGAATTTAGATGCGTCAACCCACTACAAGTATACCGCCTCCGGCGGTATAATAATAACTATAAAAAATATTAAAAAGTGCAGCGTTGACAATGATTGACAACAATAAGTCTGGATTTATTACAAAATTTATTGTGTAGGATCAAGTAAATTTCGGACAGGTATTTGTAAACAGTGATGCGTGTTTCGACTTTACGTTTCTGGTTTTCTGGATCAGCCAGATCCCGGCAGTTTTGAAAGGTAGCGTTGCGTGTTTCGATCCGAGTTTTCGAACTTGAGTGATATCCGTGACTTCGACAGCAGACAACACTAAAAACTGGATGTTTCAGAAAGGTTATACTGTCCATGCGACACAAGAAATCTGCCCATACCTCACGAATAGCTTATTATTAATTGATAAAATTTCTTCATTTCCGTCCTGACTAACAGGCTATCAATCAATCATTTACCGTTCAGGCTAATTTCCAGCTGTTTTTGACACTGTAAAGAAAATGTCCAAACAAGTTTTGGGATAAATTATTAATTAAAGGAGTTCAGTTCAAAACGTGCATTGTAAAACATGCAAGCATGCAAAACATCAAGCACAAATTTGTGAATTTTATATGCAAACTGCAAAGCTATAGTTTTTTTCTATAAATTTCGAGAAAATCTGAGACTTGTTTGCTTTGAAATGGGTTTTGCCGATCTGCCCACACAACGCTAGATTTTGACATTTTCTTGTGTAATCAAAAATACATAAATTGAAAAGAGTATGACTACAAAATCTTTTATTAATAAAAGGCACTGTCAAGCCTTAGGCTCAGGCATAGAAAGGTCGTCTTCTAAGCAGCTTAGTAGGCGTTAATATACACCTCCCTTAATAACTTTGATAGTTAATAAATAAGGTATTTCACAGCAGATTACCCGTACTGTGAACATGCTTTTCAGCTTTCCACTTAAAGAAAATTGAATATACAAAAACTAACTAATAACTATGTAATCATGAAAAACACTTCGAACAAACGTTTTTCATGTGTACAGATCTAGAGCAAACAACAATCAAAATATAATTTAAATGGTTTAATATGAACTCTCGTTCATTGATTCACTAGTGCTTATTGTTCTTACATGCCAGCTAAATACTGATACATCGATATGTCCAAACTATAGAATCGTCCAAAATTTTCTTTGTGCCTTTTACTGATGTGCATTTTGAACTTGGCTCAGAGCTCTTCATGCTCTAAAAAATCCGCCAAACGGTGAAACTTCGCAACGTCGCCTTGACTTTTCTAAAAATCAAAAAAATCTTGCCAAAATCTTACGAATCCATTGAATTGTTTTTGAAAAATTGATATAGCAAAATAATGGCAGTTTTGCCAAAATCGTTTTTGACCAAATCTCTAGCCTAAACCAAGAGTCCATGATTTTCTTCTATATATTAGAAGAAGAGTAAGCCACTAGAGGGCTCCTCTTCTTGGCATTGCGTAACGGTGCTCCGACCACAATACGCGAATGTTCCCCCGTTTGGGGGGGGGGGTCGCCAAATCATACCCCCTCCCCGTTTGGTGGGGGGGTAGGCAGGCAGATTCTGGCTTTTGAAAAAGGGTCCCCGTTGGGGGGGGGGGGTCGACACAAGAGGTCCCCGTTTGGTGGGGGGGTATGCAAAAGGGGTCCCCGTCTGGGGGGGGGGTCACAAAACGTGGTCCCCGTTTGGGGGGGGGGTCGCCAACAGCCAATCAGAATGAGCAAAACTTAGCCTGCTTGAGCGACCCCCCCCCCAAACGGGGACCCATTTTCGAATAGAACAAAAACTACCGTAATCCTCTGCTCTACCCCCCCACCAAACGGAGGGGGGGTTTCTGCAATCTGATTGGCTGTTGGCTACCCCCCCACCAAACGGGGACCTCTTTTTGGCTACCCCCCCACCAAACGGAGGGGGGGTATGCGATGTCGATTTGGTCGACCCCCCCCCCAAACGGGGGAACATTCGCGTATTGTGGTCGGAGCACCGTTACGCAATGCAGTGAAGAGAAGCCCTCTAGCGGCTTACTCTTCTTCTTAATAATAGTGCAATTATGCACTCTTGCTAAACTCTAACTAATAAGTATGTAGACATGTAGTGTTGTATCAGTAACCGATTTTAGTTTCAGCCAGAGTTGGAAGTGGACAACATTTTCAGTGTCCACGTCCACGTTTGTCCACGCAGGTCTTGTCCACGTCCGCCCGCACATGCCCGCATGTCCACGCTTTCAAATTTTGTCCGCCTACATTTCAAAACAAATTTTCTTTTAGTAATCCAGTTTTAATTCTATATTAGAGCCAGGATGTTTTAGAATCACACTTTGCTTTTTAGTGTGCTATTAAGCTGGTGTTTTCTCTGGAAATTTACTTTTTTGCAGTATAGACACGTTTTCATGGGTTTTTGTAGCATTTAATACCATATGTAGTACATTGTTTTCGTCTGTTCCGGAGAAAGAAACAACATGTATTGCTTTTCTCTTCGCACACAATGATATTTCATTGAAATTACTTGAGTTAAAGGCTTCCGAAAATGTTAATGTCGGGAGATCTTGGGAGTGGGACCTTCCAGACTTTTAGAATATTCAAAAATTCAGAAAAATCAAGTCAGAAAACCTTTACTTTTCCAAAGTAAGAAGATATTATATACACTCAAAATTGGTAGAGATAAAAATGTACATTAGAAGCCAAAACACATGTCTAAACTTACGAGTATATATAATGGAATTTAACAAGTAACCCCTAAAAGGGGTAATATTTCGTCCCAGATGAGTTCGTCTCAATAAAACTGCAGCATAAGAGTTTTTCGGAACCGAATTACAATTAGTGATATTACAACTTCTGTCTGACTCACAGTACAGATTACCAGAAAATTGACATAATTGCTATTATGAAAGTCTGACGAAAAGGAATAGGAACATAGGAACATAGGAATGTTTCTATGTGGTTTTTGGACATAAAACTTTTGCTATAGTCACAAACTAGGAGAGATACAAACTTTACTTCAAATCATTACATGAGCATCACGAACAGAAGCTGAAATGCTTAGTTTCAGATTCCACAGAAACCGATTTGGTCATTCTCAGGATTAAAGCATTAATTAAACTGTTCTGTTGATGACGTTGATTAGGCCTAAGTAACCGGGATCTATTTGGCTGTTCGTCGTTATCTTATCTAGCATTTGTTGCAGTCAAATAACAACATATGCTTAAAGGCGACACTTAATCACGAAGCGGACATTTAAGAAGTGATGCAATAAGTTTAAGGCTGCCTCATTTGCATAATCTGCGTATGGCAAACATTCTTTCATTTTGTATTGCAGTCAAGGGGGGCAACGTAATAACTTTGTTGAAGATGAAGAAATGTTTGTTGGGACCCCTGTGAAAGTCCAATGGATTAGAAAAAATTAAAAATTTCATCCCGGATAAGAACCCACTGATTCTACAACCCTCTTTTCCAAATCTTTAACTTTATAACATTGTTTGACCAAGGTCCCCCTCTATCTAAGAAAAGGGAGCAGCTAGGTTTACGTGCTAAGCATAGGCACTGCTTTTAGTAAAGGAAGAATTTCAGTTCAAAAGTGGGTGCACCCATTACAAATATTTCGCCTTCGGCGAAATAAAAATGTAATGCTTAATGATTGCTCTAAGAAAGGCTGGCATTGGCAACGCTGAGTCGAAATCAAGCAGAAGTAAATACACATGTATGAACTCCTAGATGCAAAATTTTTTTCGAAAAAACTTAAAACATCACTAAAATGAATAAGAATTTGCTCCTTCAGCTAAAAATGTAGTGTTTTTAAGTTTATTGTAGGTAGTTTTAAAAAGTGCGAAAAACAATAAAAGCACAAAAGTTAGATTTTCAATAAAACTTGATGAGAACTTCTTTGAGATGAGTGGCAAGTGTCCGGAATTTCGATTTGGAATTTCCCCCATTCCTCCCCTGCAATACTAAAAGAAAAGTCCCTATAATAAATTGACTTTCAAACTTTTAATTCTTGTTATTTAAATATCAATAAAATTTAAACAACTTTTGTTGCAAAACAACAATGATAACAAGAAAACAATTTTTGATCATGGATTTCTCGAAGTGTGGCAAAGCTTAAGAAAAGCGACCAGTTCAGGCTTCAAGAGAAACGTCTTCCCGAGGGCTTTTTTCTGAAATCGTTCAATGATTAATAAGTAAGCTCAAGATTTTGAGAGAAATGTAAAATTTTGTCTGCTTTTTATCAAAATTTTCAATTTTGGATGCTTATTTCTCTTGAACAGAATGACAAAACGCGAAACCATGAAAAATGGCCGTCTGTAATTGTCTCAAAAATGCGTGTGCAAAGCTGTAATTGATTGTATGAGTTGAGAGAAAACTGTGTTCAAAACAATCTGGCTGCGATTTTCAAAATTTCACATTTTAGTTGCTGTGCTGTAGAGAGAGATGCCGCAGAGAGCTCTCCATTTGGACAACATGTCCTTAAGGACTACAAATATAGACAACACTTGATCGACGGACCAGCGCTGTTGAAACTGTCGAATCATGCAATATTTGATTTTTTGAAAAATGGCCAGTTTTGGAACAAGAAATTTAATTTTCGCTGTTATCTCCTAATTTCTAAGGAATCGAAAAATACTTTCAAGACTCAAGAGCAAAGTTAGGTCTTGGTGAGAGGATTTGAATGACTATGTCTGGCCTATAGGGCGGCCGCAGTAGAAGTTATGGCGGATTTAGTCTAATTTCTCTAAAACGCAAATGTTCCACCGCGACTTTTCTAAAATGTTTTATAGGCTAAACGATGTAATTGTAGCAAATTTGAATAAATTTCAACGACAATTGCGCTTTTAAAGCCCAAAAACGCCCACGCGAACCCAAACCAGCACCTTAAGCATTGTAATTTTGTGAAAGAAAATATGTTCATTTGGTTCCTTTTCCCAGCAAACATCAAGTAATAATATTGTATCACACCAGGTGTGTAGTATTAAAGCGATTTAAAAAGAAATGTGGTCAGCAAAGCTAAAAAGTCACAATAAAACATAACAATGGAAAACTAAAAATAACCAATATAAAAACGATTATATAAAGCTAGTTTGAATTTTAACGCTTTTTATAAAAAACGGGTGACGAAAATTTTGTCCACATTTGTCCACGTTTGTCCACATGGACTAACCCTCTGTCCATGTCCACTGGACCCGCGGGTACCCGCGGGTACCCGCGTCCACCTTCCAACTCTGGTTTCAGCTTCAGTTTCAGTTTTAGGGGCGGTCCAAAATTACTTCAGCTTCAGTTTCAGTTTTTGGTCTCCTCCCAAGATAGTTTCAGTTTCAGTTCCAGTTTCAGTAGGGATCATGAAACAATTTTAGTTTAAGTTTTAGTTTCAGGCGGAGTTTCAGCTTCAGTTCATTCGAAAAACTACTGTTTCTAGCCTTCAGAAATTATATGATGCATAAATTGATCGTTATATCAATTGAAGCTGCTTAATAAAGTCTTTAATTTCAGTCCGAGCTTCAGGTCTTTACTCAATCAATAGTTTTCAATTTAATTTCAGTTTTAGTGACTGAAACTGAAACCTGTAAAACCTGAAACCTAGTTTCGGTTTCAGTTTCAGTGAAAAATAACTACTAATAAGCCTAGTGTAGTTTGATGGTGTATAGAACGCTTAAGATGCGATAATGAATACGGAAGATTAATAAATAATTAAAAATTATAACATTCAACTATAACATAGCAAAGTTTTCTGGTTTCAGAAATTCAAAAAACTTAGTTGGCATAAAATCAACAGATGTTAGACTTTGTTGACAAGTTCGTTCTAAGGCTAATGTTGACTTGACAATGTTCCGTTCGGATTTTCAAAAAAAGAAAAGTCATGTTTATAGGGATAACAGAAGGTCAAAATCTTTCAAAAAGAAACCCATTAAAAACCCTTAAAAACTATCAAGCTTCTTTTAGAATGCGCAAATTTGCCCTGAATAATAGATAAATTAGAAAGAATATACCAACGAAATCGGGCAATCCATTCTGCCGAAACTTTTAACTTTGAAACAAACTCTCTTTCTCAGACGACTTATTCATAATTAGGCTGCATTTAGATTCAACTATCCCATTGTTCGGAAAGGAAATGGGTTGAATGTCAGTTTGATTTAAAGCATAATTTCCAACGAAGTAATGAAGTCATTCCTTTGGTCAAAAGCAAGCACTGCAACAAGATACAAGAAAAAAGTAGGTAAAGACTGCGACAATAACAATGTAGTAAGCCTCAAACAAAGTATCCTCCTTCGTTAACAGATTGATATTTTGGAAAGTACAGAATTCATTTAGTCTGAATTGATGTTTCTTGAATTAAACATAGTGCTCACTAATACAATAAAATAAATAAAAGGATAAAATATATTAAGTAAAATAAGTAAAAACTTAGTGGTTTAAATAACGGACTAATATTTCAAAGGTAGGAATTCATTTCTTCTGAAATGATATTTCTTGAGTTAAATATAGTGTTAACTAATAGAATTTATCAATAAATGCTGAAATATAACATAATCTAAACTGTACATAACAGTCGTAAACATTCAACTGTCAGTAGTCAGTCAGGGTCACCTCGGGCACACAACAGCTCACAAAGTGCACATGAGCAGCTTTTACACAGTATTAGATTAGTACCACTACAAATAAAATTAATAAAACCCGCTTCTGAAATTCTGCAAATCCCGGTAAGTTCACTTTGTATTGACGTCAGACTTTTACAGGACATATGGAGAATGCTTTTAAGCCACAATACGCCAGCCTAAAGCGCTCTCACTGAAATTAGACATGCGGCTTTCGACATTATTAACTTGCCTTCAGGCAAATTTCAGATCTAAAACCTAGATAGGTAGCTACTCCCACCGTTCCTTAGGAAATAAATTGAAGCTTACACAACTGACTGACACCCGATTTGCGCCCACATCCGCGAGTTTAAATGTACTCAAAACAGTTTCCAAAAATGTTTTGCAGCTCGTAAACTTTGCCAGTAGAACATGGAAAACAAAAAGCAATTATGTTGACGTTGTCAGGCTATGAATTAATAGCATGATGGGAGTGTCAAAAAGGTTCCAAGGATCAAATTATGTTAAACCAATTATCGATAATAAAAGCTGTGTAACTATAATAGTGATCAACAGCGCAGGATTATCCTGATACAATATTACTAATATAATAGTACTAATGGATAATTGCCGAAAATGTAGCCAAAGTTACCAGGAATGGCAGCAATGGAAATCCAGTGTCACTTTCAATTCAATGTCATAAACACTTTAATAAAAGCTCGTTCAGACCTCTAGTTTAAAAATTTAAAATATATTTTTAAAAAGTTAAAAAATATGTTCCGACTCAAAGGACGTATCTCGTATCGAATTCCCGCCCTGACTTCATCAAAACAGACCCTGAAGAGTTATTATCCTGAAGGCATGAAAGCACAAAAAGTGGGGACTAAATGTCACTTACAAAAATTTTAAAATTTAATCAACTCTTTTCACTAATTCGACCACGTTGATTTTTGTCCATTTTGGACCAACCTCCTAAAGTAAACCTTTCATCATCATCATTCCACTTTCATTTATCCCAACTGCCCTTTTAAGGGCAACCATTTCAAATAGAAGGCCGGCCGCACAACCTTTTTGGTTTATTTTAGGATATTGGCCTAGGAAGGAAAATGATTAGTTTAGTCGAATTAGTGGAAAAAAGAAAAATTTTAGAGTTTTGTATCTTGAAATCAGCACGTTGAAAAGCATGGCTAAGCGAATTTCAACTTTTTGGTCAATCTTTGAGACCTGTGACCACTGGGGGGATCAGGATCAGATCCCAAAGCTATCCCACCTCCAAAGCTAGTACCTTAAGGTTGGCATGACGCCAGGAGGAACGACTAAAATAATGGAGTAAAGAAAAGATAACACTGTACACACACCAAGAAAGTGGGAATCAGATTGTGATAAAAATAGACCTGCAAGAAATTACAACATTGAATGAGTACTACAGACAGTAGATACTTTAGTGATAGAACAGCATGTGACAAAAGAAAACCTTTTAGTTAGTGTAGTTTTATTACTTGGAGATGAAAATTAGGGCCACCACTTATCTTTCGTTGACTTGAAATGTCCAACTCTTAATTTTGCTTAGCATAAATGCCAATTATTTAGGACGTGGCGACATTTGCTGGTATGAAATTTTACCTCTGGCAATATGTTGTAGGTAATGCTTAGTCAAAAGAGTCTCCTTGGTAGACACTGCAAGAAAGAAGAGCTAAAAGAATTACACCAATCAGTTCGAGCAAATTAAATCGCGGTAAATGATTTGGCGAGTATAAAAAATCAGGAAAATATCTGCGCAAGGTGCTACGTATACCTGTCTGTAGAGTTGTGCCGTTAAGAAATTTCCCGGCCCCAGGCCGGGCCTGCTGAAGCGACCGGGCCGGGCCTCGGGCCGGGACGAGTCCGCCCCGGGCCCGGAGGCCCGATTCAAGGCTCGGTAGGCCCAGTTGGCCCGGCTGCCCGGTGTAGGCCCGGTCCGCCCGGTGAAGGCCCGGCATACAAAAACAGTGACAAACAATAGTGCTATTTATTATAACTTAAACAACTCCTGGAAGCTTAAATTTGACTTTCTAATACAGAAAATTTGGAAAAATTATGAGATTTGCACAACAAAACTTTGACCGATGGGGCCCGATGGGACCTGGTTGGGCCTCCAAGGCCCAGCAGGCCCGGCTCGGGCCGGGCCCCCGCGGCTGGCCGGGCCCGGGCCGGGCCAGCCGATCCAACAACCGGACACGGGCCCGGCCCGGGCCCGGAGTAGGAATGTTTTTATGATCAATTGACATCTGAATCAAAACTGTTTTGATGCAGGTTTTGATTTTTGATGCTCTAAATCAAATCAAACTGATTGAAAATTTAAACGGAAAAAATCAACAAATCAAACCTAATTAAAAGATATGACATAAAAAATCAATCAAATCAAATCTAATGAAAATTTATTTCAAGGAAAATTCATCAAATCAAATCACTAGTTTTTCCAAAAAAGAGATTGATTTGATTTGATGTTTTTTGATGCGTTTTGATTTTAGCTTTTCCGACAGTGTAGATGAAAGGTCTATGTTAATCTGAATGTAAATTTTGTGCAGTTTAATATGAACTAATTTAAAATTTGGTTGTGCAAAAATTTTCATGACTTTTTTCTTATTTCACATCAATTTTTAAACAACTCGGGAAAGGCCTAAGTGGACAATTTTGCCGGGTAAAGTTGACACAGCGAAATCAAAATATTCGAATTCTCATGTTTGAAATTAGCGCACTGAAAAACATACATGTACCAAATTTTAGCGCAATTGATCATGATATGCGAGCTACAGATTTGGGGACGTAAAAGGTCAATTCTACTCTAACCTAGGAAAATCTTGGGAAACTCAACTCCTCTAAGTGCGTATTCTTCTAGGTACAATTCTAAATACCTAAGCTGATCTTAGGAGCGATTCTAGGCTTAGGACCGGAGGATCTTTTGCAACAAGGTCCTGATTAATAGTTTACATTCATTGATAGACCAAGGTTTTTGCTAGTTGATTGTAATCTTGAGCAGTTCGGATTCAGCGCACCGCACCGATCACGCATAACCAATTATTAATTACCAATTTATCTCTGAAAATTCCTTTTATTTCCTATTTTTTGTCGGACAAATTCCTTTTTTCCTTTTTTTTCGGGTGCGAAATCCCTTTTTTAATTCCTTTTATCTGAGAAAGCTGCCCTGAATGTTGGTACAGTTACAATTTTGCATAGAACTTTTTCAATTCTTAATAAAAAATTTCCTGTGATATATATGTCAATAGAAAGAGGAAAAAAGATGTTTCAGTTGGCTTAAAATTTAAATGGGGCTAACGCCGAAAATTTCGAGTAATTTTTGTCAGAATACTTGATATTGTCTGTTTAGGAGTAACTGTATGTATCATTTAATGCTAAAAATTTTGCAAAATACGCGAAAAATAGGGCAAAAGTGGTACGACCAGCCTGTTTGACCCGGCCGGCCTGGACTGTTCACAACCCCGGCCGGCCATTCCACACGTTCGGCCGGCCGAGTCAAAAAACCGGCCGTGCAAGAACACTATTGAGCTGCTCCCTATGGCCCATCCAATCCAATTAAAACAGGAATGAGCTGATTCGCTGCAATGGGCTGCAGCCAACAATATTATTTAGCTTTCTGAATTCCAAATCCGGGTCCATTTAGGTCATAAGCTAATTTTGACTTTAGGATGGAATACCATGTGAAATTCCCCAGGCTGAACTAAGTCTGTGTAGCTTCTAAATAGTCTGTTTTCGATTTCAACTCGTGTGCTACAACATCAATTTACGTCACCCTTAGTGTGGCATTCATGCAATGAATGCACCTATTTATTCTCTTAAAAATTACGACAGATTTCGAAAAAGATCAAATCAAATCATATCAATTGCAACAAGGGTAAGAATCAATTGCAACAGCGAAAAAGTAAAAATCAAATCAAGTCAAATCGATTGAATTTTCGGAACATAAATCAATCAAATCAAAACAGTTAATTTTTCGAACGACCAAAAATCAAATCAAATAAAACCGGTTCGAAATCCTCATACAACAAAATAATCACATCAAATCAAAAATAAAAGAGCCGCATCAAAACATCACTAGCCCGGAGCCCGATGCCCGATTCAAGGCCCGGGCACAACTCTACCTGTCTGCCATAAGTAGTATTACAACGTTCTTACCGTTGCCAAAATTCGAGCAATTCCAACCTTTGGATTAAAGATTTTATTTAATTCGTTTACTCTCACTGGATTGCACCAAAACAGATAATCTCTAGCTTGAGATTATCTCGAGATTAACTCGAGATTAGATGGAGATTATCTTCAGCGAGCATTGCACCAACTAAAGTTAGAGATAATCGTGAGCTGGAGATAATCTCCAACCACTGAAATTTCAATCCTACCCCCGACTAGGATTAATTCAGGATAATCTCGAGTTTTCCATTAGAGATGCCTGAATTTGATTGTTTGATTTGATTGTCCATGAGCATTTTGTTCTATTTTGACAACAAGTTTTGCACATTTTATAAGCATCATAAGCACACTTGACAAAGATACTTTTACAATGGTACCATTGGTACAATGGTAAACACTATACAATGGTTAATTAAACTAATATATTCAAAAATAATTTAATTTTATACATATACATACATAAATAAATATGTTTTTTACATTAATCAAATATCTTTGTGTTTGATTTTCCAAAAAATCCTTATTTAAAATGCTAAAACTGGATAAAATGATCAAACCCAATATATTCCTGACTGATGCCGCCCAATTTAATGTCATTTTGTAGTAGTAGATACCTTCAAATTTGAAATTGCCACGTTTTAAAACAACCGAAAAGTTTTATCTTGATTGGTGAAACTGTTCATCACATGACACGAAAACAGAATTTGATTGATTAATCCTTAACTCGAGATAATCTCGAGCTTAAGCTGTAGATCTGATAATCTCGAGCTAATTTTGGTTGGTGCAGCAGATAATCTCTAACTCAGACTTAGAGATAAGCTACAGCTAATTCAATCCTGAACTTGAAGATTATCTCTAGCTTAAGCTAGAGATAATCTTTATGTTGGTGCAAACGGGCGTCTATTCGGCAAGTTTCAAAAATAATCCGGAAAAAATTAGTTCCTTAGTTGTCCTTGGCTTCTGCCGCAGAGACTACATCATCGCAACCATTCATTCAAAGTGATGTAATCAGAAAGTGATGAACTTAACTCAAGAAGAAGGAAGCAAAAATAGGACAGGAATCTCTCCTGACACTAATACCTCCAAGTTTTGTCAGTTAGAGCATAACCGATGCATGCATATTTTAGCATCAGTACATATTTAATAGATCGGACTATGTAGCACAATCTCTTCTCCGCTTTTTAAATGCATCAACAACAACAGTTCAGATATAGTCCTACTAGCATATGTAGCAACAATATCATGGTTGAACAAACAGTGGAGGTTAAAAAAATTAAAACCCAGTCCTAATTGTTTAATTATTTAAGTTTGTGAAGGTGGGGTGTGGGCTCACTTCTCCAACTTGCTGCTGGCCATACTCTTGTCTATTATGTACTCTTGATTCTATGAAACTTCACTCAATGACGACATGTAGTACAACAGAGAGCTCAGTTGGCGTGAATGTTGAGGAGGCAAAATTTAATTCAGAGGTAAAGAGGATCTCCAGTCACTCCCCCTCCGAAATATCACCGGAACCTTATCATCAGTTATCACTTACAAAATGTTTATGAGTAGGAGACGCCGCGCTAAAAGGGGGATGAAATTTAGGTAACACGTACGTAAAATGCCTAAAGTTGAGAACAGAAGGAAACCCTTTTAATGGGTTTTTCTGAAGAAGGGGGGACAAATTTTCACAGAATCAAACGGAAGTCGCCAGATAAGATTACACTAAATTGCTTTCTATTTATTTGATGGATAACGGCTGACTGACTGGCTTTACATGAGAGGAGAAATAGAGCGTCACCGTTCCTCTACTCTCCAACACATCCAAACAAAAGTCACACGTAATCTGGCTAAATATTAGGGCTTGTTAACATATAGCTTACAGCTAATTATATTGCGCCATCCATAGCTAATAATAGCGCTAGCTTTCGACTTTATCTAACTTCCTCATCTGCAGTAATCCGATTTTAAGAAAGCTTAGTCTTGATTCCGCAAGTCTAAAACCCTGTGAGATGATTCGGTACTAAGTACTGATCCCAAACCAGGGTTTTTTTTGGTTTTCGGATTTGCGTCAACCTTGCGTCCCGCTAAGTTTAAGTTGCGTCCGGTTAAGAAATTTTGCGTCCAGGTAGCATTTTTGTTTTATCGTGTTTTCTGTGCAAAAAATTGTTTTATTTTTAAGAATTTTGATAATTCCTAAAGTGTAACACTATTTACACATTTAGAAAGTTGATGCTGCTTAAAATGTACGATTACAAGGGTGCCTATAAAATAGAGATGCGGCCAATGTACACGGCGGGGGGTCTGGGGGGCAGAGTCCCCCAGAAGTTGAAGAATTTTTTGCAATTCCAGAATAATCCGTAATGGAAATGTTTAAAAAGATTTTATTTGGCACCTGTGTCTTGTTGCATCTAACGCAAAACCTTGAGTAATTTTCAATATTATTGACACACATTCCGATATTTCAATGTTATAATATACTTAAACTAATTAAAGTATTAAAAATTAATGAAATGTTTAGGAATAGCTTGATAAAAAGGTAGTAAATATCAAACATACATTGAGTTTCGAAAACTCTGAGAACTACTGATCCCTGTAAACAGCATTGGAAGTGAGGAGCGGGGGGTCTGGGGGGCGGAGCCCCCCAGAAGTTGGAGATTTTTTGGAATTACTGATTAAATCCGTAATGGAAATGTTTAAAAAGATTAGTTTAGCGTCTGTAGCATTTAACGCATTTCGTGAGTAATTCTCGATTTTATTGGCATACATTATTCCGATGTTCAATGTTATAGATAAACTAACTACGGTATTAAAAATTAATGAAATAGTATCAATAGTTAAATGAAATTAATATCACTAAGAAGAAAGGTAGTAAATATCATATAAATTCCATTTTCAAAACCATGAGAATTACTGCTTCTTGAAATGATTCCCCATTTTACTATTAACGCTAGTTAGTAGTTACAATAAATTCATCGTAAAATGCGGGTACATAGGCCTTTTGTATTTGAAAATTTTACAAAAATGGTAGCCTTGCATTATATAATTCAAATTGAAATTTGTTTTTTTTGCGAAAAACGTTTTTTAGAAGAATCAAAAAATTTGGATATTCTGCTCCTGCTACAGTTACAAATTTGTTATTTTCGGGGTTTTACTTTACTACAATCTTGATCCTGTCTGACGTGTTGAATGAGAACAATATATATAAATGTTCACGATTATGCATCAAGTAAGATCTATATATTTATTGAAGTGAAATTTATGAGTTCGAAAAGATCTGATATGGATGCAGGTGGGCAACAACTTAACAAATAACATTGAGTAACATTGAGGCATGACCTTGCACCTTGGCATTCCATGACAAAGTGGGAAACACCGGGGGTCTGGGGGCAGAGCCCCCAGGACCCGAAGAAATTTTTGGAAAAAACGGAAAAATTGGTACTGGAAACATTTAAAGTTTTTACTCTTACAAAAGTGAATTTTCTCCCGAAATAATGTTGCGTCTAGCTTGCGTCCCGTTAAAATTTCATTGCGTCCGGATAAGAAACTTTGCGTCCAGACGCACATCTGGACGCAAAAAAAACCCTGTCCCAAACACTTAGCCCACAGGTTCCCACACTTAGTTGTTATCTGGAGGAATAACCCGATTTGGTGATCAACTCAAACGAAAAAGACTGTTTCCAGATTGTCTTTTGATGACTAATAATGTGCTGAGAAGATGGAGCAAAATTCTAGAAGCTGGAAGCGCCCTAAAAAATTTGTAGTCTCACATCTGGACTAAAATTTAGACAGGTACAAAGTTTGAACTAAAATTATACACTTGACAATAATCGGCAGCAAATGCTTGGATAAGGATCTGCTGAAAGTGGCTCTGGGATTCTGTTAAGTCACTGTCAAGTCGGAGAAGGACAAGTTGTTCAATAAGAACTGCACACAGAAAAAGTGCATACCTTTTGAGGAAGCTTTTGTTAGAAATCGGGCAAAGCAAAATTACAAATAACAAACTAAGGTCCTTTCCATGGAAGAGTTAAACGAGTTAAATTCAACTCGATCCTTTTCGTGAATGGGTCAAACTAGTTAAATTCAGTGCCGCGAGTCAGGAAAGTTAAGCTCGGTGGTAATTCGTGAAAAGAGTTAAAAATTAAGCGACTGGTTCAAAATTGTTTTACAATAAAAGCGTAAATACGTTTCCTTTATACGCTTTTAAACCGTATTCTACCTATTCTGATGGAAGCAAACTTTCTGGCTGTATGCTAAGTCAGCTCTTTGTAAGTTGTAGCCGACACACGCTTTTACAATGAAAGTTGAAGTTTTTGTTACAAAAAAGAAATGAAAACTTATCAGCTTGAATGAATTTGGGCTAAAAAATCGTATCAGAAAGCGTATATACGTTTTCAATTAAAGCGTATCAAAAATTACGTATATACGCTTTTATTTTTGAACCAATCCCTAATTATTTAATTTACTTTTATCGGAAATGATATGAAGAATTTAAAAACTGCGGACTTGAATTTAAGCCTATACTCTTTATGCGAACGGATTAACTTTATCTCTTTTAACTCTCTCATGCCATTTTACCCTGAACTAGTTTAAACGAGTTAAAATTTTTCTACACTTTGTCTGATTGCTGCGGTTTCAGCTTCAAGCTCAAGTTCAAGTGGAATTGAGCCTGGTATGTCTTTCAAGCGAGGTTGCGCTAGTTTTTCCTAATGCTTTATTTCTTGAAGCGCTTTCGAGACATAAAGAAAGCAATTTCGCTTTCCATATTTTTTGGTCAGACTTTAGCGACCTTGATGGACAACAGTGGCAGCTTGACGTCGGTGCCGTCCACTCGTTTAGTAAAGCGGCGGACAGCACAGACACTGGTAATGTTGTAAGGGAAGCAGGCATAGGAAAGATTGATAAGTCTGCAATGGGAGTTCAGCTGATGGTCCCGTGGTGTAGTGGTTAGCATGTCTGCTCCGGAGTCAGAAGGGCCGTGGTTCGATCCTCGGCGGGACCAATTCTTTACTTTCAGTGGTGAGAGAAAAGCTGAACCTCCCTCTTCCCTTCTCTCTTCTAGGTCCTGGTTTCGTGGGTACGAGGGTGCCTGACGCCTCCCGTTCGGGCTTGTCCTTGGTTTCTTCCTGATCCGCCAGCCCTGGTAGAAGCGCTACATGTGTCGAGGCTGCCTCAGGACCCGGATTGGACTCCTGTCTCCGGTCCCCCAGTAGTTGCTTCTGGTTGGTTGGATCTAAAGGGGTCTGGAACGTGTGTCGAGCACGGATCCCTTGGGCTCAGAATGCCCTGCGCTGGATGCGCTCTCGGTTCGATTCCGAGTTGAGTAAGCCGCGGGACGCGTTCAGGCACCCTCGTACCCACGAAACCAGGACCTAGAAGAGAGAAGGGAAGAGGGAGGTTCAGCTTTTCACTCACCATTGAAAGTAAAGAATTGGTCCCGCCGGGGATCGAACCACGGCCCTTCTGCTCTAGAGTCAGACATGCTAAACCACTACACCACGGGACCATCAGCTGAACTCCCATTGCAGACTTATCAATCTTTCCTATGCCTGCTTCCCTTACAATGTGGTTACCATAGAGCTCAGCCCAGATTTCTTCTTCTGTTAGTGCAACACCCACTTTGATGATGGCTACATACGAGGAGTGCGTTTGGGCCTCTACGTAGGCAGCATTACCTCGAAGCCTACAGTAAAACCTCATAAATTGAGGAATTTCGCAAACAAAAATTCTGATGATCTAAACTAATGAACTGATCTCAACCGTAACAACTAAGTAACAAACATAGTAGTTATAAAATGTTCTACAAATGAATATCCGTATCTTAATTTAGACAACCTAGTATTCTTCTGGTTGCCGCCAACAATTCTTATACGAGATTCTTTCTACTCTCTGAATAATGCAAACAAAACAATTGAGGGGGTTGCTCTGTTTGCTTTCAGTTTGTGAAAAAGCGGGAATCTAATAAATGGAGGAGTAAACCTAGAATCATCCATCACGAATCACATCAAGGATTTTACTTGTAACGAACAGACAGATAGTGGAATTAAATAATTATTAGTAAAGCAGAAGTCTGAGATCTGTAAATTAATCACATTCCACGTAGCTTGGATCTGCTTTTACGTATACTCCCAGGACCATTGAAACGCCTAGAACGAAAATAGGCGGATTGTATGAATCTTACAGAATAAGGTATTGGTTGACACATATATAATTTGACTTGATTTGCTTGTATTGGGAATTGGGTTAGTCACTTTTGCGAAATTCCAGAGGCAAAATTTAAAACATCAATTGGTTATGGAATGAATGTAACAGTATGCCTGAGTTTTGTTTTTCCAAATAACCTTTTTCACAGTATCACAGTTAAACTATAAGTCGATTTTTCAATCTTCATTTCATATAATACTGTACCATGACGGCATAATTAAAAGGTAGCCTTTAGACTAAGTTTTCAAAACAATATATACACACTCTTGCTACTTTGCTGTGATCACTTGAAAATTCACCAATTCTTTGGTGATAAAACTGGGAAAATATCTGGAATACTTAAAATGTTTTAAATACAACCTCACTCCAGTTGAATCTAATGGACTAATGCTAGCCTTAGCAATTCATATGTAGGTCTGGCTTGGGGATGCTGGTACCCAGTAATTGTCTTCCAAATCACCCCAAGGCGTTTAACAAGGCTAAGCTTTGTCCATCGGTGCTAAACGATGATGGCATGGCATCGACAATGTAATGAACGCACCTCGGCAGTTTCACTCGAAGACGCGCACATTAACTCTCAGACAATTATTGACATGGGATATAGCGGCTATATTTGGTGCCGGCTGACAGCAGAATTGGAAAATTTAATACGAAGACCTCAGATCCCTGGGATAGAATTTTATGTTTTGAATTGGGAAAATGGAGTACATCTGCACTCCTCCGCAGTCAACTCACACAATAAGCAGAGTTAAGAACGCATTTTTGTATAAAATATTTGCAATTCACTTCTTTAATCTCGATAACAAAAGTAGCAGTTTTTCCAGATTTGCAAATTCTGGCTTTCTTGTATCAGGAAAATTTAAAGACCTTTGTTGATCAGCCTATGCAAGTGAAATAAAAACTAAATATTAAGGACATAATTTGCATAAGTGGGCTAAGATTTGTCTCTCAGAGTGAATATATGTACTCTTATGTGTGATATAAGTCCAGTTAATGCAGTGTAGCCGACGGCAACTACCATGACCTGTGTGGAAGGAAACCATGGCGCGCCCAAAGTGCCGACAAACTGTTGAACTTTGTCTTAAAACTATCGTGATCCCACTGCCCGGTTTTGATTCCCAGAACGTGAGATAATGGCGCCGATACTGCAACTTGTTTATCGCTATTTTTACGACATTGGTAGGCGAAAGCTCTAATTTAACCTCAACAGTACTAATAAGCTCATTTAATTTCTCTATTAAAACATTTTTATTATCAGAAAATCCGCTACGCACTATAATCTTTTGGACTTAGTATGCAACGGGGACGGTCCTCACTTTAAGCTGTCTACAGATGTTACACAAGTACACACTACACACTTATCTCTGAGATCTCTGTTTCGCCATATTCACAGTTAAACGGATTAGAGTTTCCGTTTTGAGTATTTAAAGTGAAAATTGTTATTAAATTGGTGAAGATTGTTATAGCCTTTTGGTCTGCACTTAAGTCTTGTGCCAAGAACAGTTTGACGGCAGTTTAGTGGACTGTTTAGTTAATTGACTGGCGACATTTTTAACTCTGACAAACAATGTCATTAATGTTACCATTCGTCAAAATCTGTTATCTGACCCTTCACAAGTCTTAGTGTAACTGTCCGCGTTGCATACTTGTGCACAGTATTAATATTAAAGCGTGTATTAACTGTCCACGCTCAGAAAGTGTGGACAGTTTAACGTAGTAACTGTCCGCGTTGCATACTAAGGCCAATCTTTCCACCATCAACGACGAGTTCACCACTGGGTATATGCTCCCAGCATTTAGTCAGAGTACATTCTGTAACACCGACTTCAAAACCTTCCACTTTAAGTGGTTTTGGCAAGTTTACAGAAGGGTAGTCGGTATTGATAGTCAAATTCACGTTAAAGCTAAACATTTTCGTCCAATCTGTAGTTACTACCGCGTCTTTTATTAATGAAAATACCACCTCCGTGTGGCGAAACATATTCTCAACTGAATTAGCACCTATAATTATATATAGCTTTTCCTGTATGAAAAATATTTGCGGTGACACTTGGCGCTAGAAACACACGAATACCACCTCTTCAATGAGTTATTCGAACCTATACTTGACGCGTACGTGCTTTGCGAACGCTGTCAAATCAATGCGATGACGATGCGCCTTGCAGCAAGCAACAACGTTCTGCAACGTAAACGTGGCTGCAATCAGTGGGTAACCGAGTCTACGCAAAAGTACTGTGCAATATTTAATTGATTTATGCACTTGACACAACCGATTAGCCCCTACTATAGTAGCTTTGCCAGTACTAAATAGAGGAAATGTAAAGTTTTTACCACCTGCAAGAAATTTCCATTTAAAACCACGAAAACGCGCAGGTGTGAATTCATTGTTTTTCAATTTTTTACTTATTTTGGTTAAATCTAAGGAATTATTAAATTTTACCGTTCCTGCGAATTCGTTATATACCATTCCGGCACAATAGCTTTATAATAAGCGTATAAAATCATGAGAAACACCTGCCGCTCACTAATTTAAATTTACAACATCTGATTCAGGAACCCAACTACTTGCGAGAGCGTAGGGTACCCAAGCCGTTTGACTAGTTACTCTGTACCTCCTTGTAGCTTGCGCATTTGTAAAATTCGGTCAATTTTATAAGCAGCATCTGGCGTCTTTTGAATTTTCTGAAGTTGCTGCTCATAAAAAGTGCCGACAATAATTTCACCGCTACTATCTTTCAATCGATAAACTGGATTTCGTCTTAACAATGCTTCAACAATTGAAAAATTTCTTCAATCCAATTTGGTGTATAGCCTTTAGCAAAAACATTTTTTGCTTTCTGGATTCGAACCAAATCACCTACTTTAAACTTAAACTTTTTTGGAAAAGTTTCACCGGTAGCAGGATATAAATTTTTCTTAACTTGCTTCACGTTTTCCTCATTAACTTCTACAGGTGCCATTTTATATATACTACGGTGTTTTGAATGGTTATAAGAATCAACAATGTCTTGCAATACATCGACATAGCGCCAAGTGTTGTTATGAGTCAAGTATCTGTATATTAGTCGTGACTTTAAAATTTTAATCAATCACTCTGCCATTGTTGCTTTAGTTTGGGGATTTGTGCTAACATAAAGATTTATACCTTCCTTTTTCATCATTTCTTGCACATACTGATTATTAAATTCAGTTACGCAATCTGTATTAAAGTTTCGTGGTTTGCGAGGTTTAGACCTTTGAAGCACTGAAACTATAGCAGCTCTGTAGTATCATCTTTAGTAGTTCTTGCTTTTTAAAGACCCATATCTGCTAGATCGGCCTGCCATAAGTCGTCGATTCGTAACGATTCCTAGGAAACTTTCGCCCACAGGTGGAAAGTCGGCGAAGTCGCCCACAAGGGGTAGAGAAATTGCTCCCACAAGGGGTAAGAAAAATTTGCCACACGAGGTAAGAAAATTGCCCAAAAAATTAATTTTACGACTTTCCAAAAATTTTCCGGCTTCGCTGGAATCATTCACTTAAAATTACTATTTTTTGCTAAAACACCCAAAAACGTGTTTTAGCTAAACAAATTGCTGCTTTTGCAATAGCTTAACAATTGCTTTAAAAAGTACCCCTAAGAAAAA
The DNA here is from genome assembly GCA_030248195.1 of Trissonchulus latispiculum. Lineage (NCBI taxonomy): Eukaryota > Metazoa > Nematoda > Enoplea > Enoplida > Ironidae > Trissonchulus > Trissonchulus latispiculum. Next base: position 22,820 of record JASAND010026631.1, read on the forward strand.
TCGCTCTTACGAGGGATACTCAAATTTGCTTCCACAAGGCTAAGTGAAATTTTACCTCCCGTTCAGGTATGTCTTTGCCTAGTAGGTTTATGAAGAGTATACGCATCCTGAGTTTCTAGCCACTCTTCAAGCTCATTCCGAGAAATATCAAGCTTTCTATGCTTCGCTTGACGTAGTAAAGGGTTAATACCGCCTAAACCGTAAAGTAGATCTCCGTAAGGGTTTGATTAATTTTATTGTACAGTATATACATATGAGCGCAAATTGTCAACTCTTATTAGTTCAAATTGTCATCCTCCGTTCTCGGGGTTTCCGACCACATACGGCATCCATTCGGGTCAGCCTTGGCACCCATACCTCCTCCTCCACCTGCCCCTGAGCGGCCTTTGTCCGTATATGGTATACCCAGTACTCGTCTTTTCCTCCGGGGTCACGTCGGCGATGTTTTGGGCAATTGATACAATCGTGGGCCAACTGACGGGGTTGGTTTCGCCGGTATCCACCACACATGGACCAGGACACCTCCTTTATAAACCTCCTTAGCTCCTCCTCAATTACGACCCCAGTCCCGTCCTTGACATTAGACCGCCAATAGGTTTCATATTAGCCCTTGGGTATTAGCTAAACTCCTCTTCCGATATCGGCCTCCTCCTCAATGGTCGACCCCTTGGGAACAGGTTCCGTTGGGTAATGCCGCTCCATGATGACTAATGGACACTCTTCGATGTCGCCCAAAGTCCAGACCTCCTCCGCAATTTTACCAATTTGTTCGATGCGCGAACCTAAAATATACACAAGAATTAAGTTCTCGACTAATGCTGCTTTATGTGCTGCGAACTTGACTCAAACGCGCCTGCATTATTAGAGAATCTCTTGTGGTTGAATCCAAATTACAATTTTTGGAAGTACTATTCGATATCTTTTCTATCCAACTCTTTTCAAGGATAACTTTTGCATTGTAACATTAATTGACCTTTATTCGGATTTGAGGTTTCACTAGCTCAGCCCTAGTAAAGTGCTAGCTGTTGGTCAGCCAGATTGGTTATAAATATGGTTTCATACAATATAATACAATACAATATAATATAATATAATATATTGCTACATACCCGCACTCCGCTCAGTTCCCAGACAACAGATTTTCTTTGCTTTTGGAGAGTAATCCATTTTGCCCTGTAACAAACTAAATAAAGTAGCGCAGTTTAAACTAAAGCAAACCTGACAGGAAAGATATGTGAAAATTGTAAAGACAAAAATTTACTGAGATCCAGTCATCACAATTCAACAGCTTGGAACATGCTTGATTCAGTGTGAAATCTGGTCAGGAAAGCTGTGAAATTCAAATGTTTTGCGTTGCCTTCCTTTAAACTACAGTTGCGAGTGTTGCGACAGCTTTGCGTAGGATATCTTGATTTCGATTAATTTATGAACAATCTCCGATTAGTTAGCCATATAAAAGTCTTTGCTTACTCCTTGAACTCTGTCTGAATTAATTAACGATTAACAATTAAAACTAACGCATTTTCTTCTTGTTTGCGCACCCAAGCACATTAATCATTGAGGCCCAAGTAAAACAAGAGGACGCAGTTGAGAAATTTGAAAGACACAACACATTTACATCTCTTACTATATACAATTCAAGTTACAACATCGAAGTACAGTTCAAAGCTAATTCTTTAGTCAAGTGTCAAATGTCAAGGTGCACAGTAGAAACGTGGTCTTCAGCCACAATTCGTGTGGGGTAGAAATAGGATATGCGGTCCGTATGCTACCACCCCATTGTTCTTGACCATGAAGCCACGATTGATGCCACCCTTCTTGACTATTTCCTGCAGCACCTCCCAAAACATCTCTCAGGTGACGTTGTTCTTTTTGGACAGCCCTTTGGTAGAACATTGGGCTTGGCGTTGGGCCATTCGTCCATCCGAGATACGTCTTGCTGCAGAGGGCTATCATCCCATCTCCCTTCCAGTCTTCCTAGCAGAAGCCTGGGGTTCTTTGGTCGAATTCAGAGAGAGCTAGGAAATTGCCAGAGAGCCGAATGTACTCCGGGTAGCTACCGCTTTTGAACGATGTATCGGTTAAGCTAGTCCCGGTCATGGCAAAGTACATTGAATCAGTATCCATTTGAATCAGTTGGAAATGATTCGGGATTTCCTTTGCCAAGAAGTCGTAATGGAACTCTAGCATCCGCTTCTAAGCGTGGGAATAGACTTGTTGAGTGAAGATGAGTTGAAGATGATCTCTTTCTTTGCCATTGTCACTTTATAGACTCCATTGGCAATTTCTTCCTTTCCACGAAATCGTCCTTCATTTATAAGCTTTGCCGCTTCCCGCAGGATCGCGAAGAGCAGGTCTGCGTGCTTTTCTACGTCCATACAGCACTTGCCGTAATACGAATTTCCTAGCAATTGCCAAAGCTCTCCCTTCATCTTCATAGCTGGGTCTCTATCAGCATTCCTTCTGTGCTGGGCGATTTCGTCCTTAAGATGGCTAAAGACATTCCTCCCTGCTTCGAACTCGATAGCCTGGTAGAACCGGTCACAACCAGCCCCAAGTCTAGATGGTAGTTCAGGAGAGGCGTGGCAAGACTGATCTTCTCTCCGAAGTAGCTAGACATTAATGCACGTCGAGGAGTTTTTAAGCAGACCGCTTTCTTCTGCGTATATGCGCATGGTAGGCCCAATATCCTCAAATCCAATCTCGGTATTTTTGAAGATGGATGGGAATTCCGCAAACTGCCTTCGCAGCTGCATATTCCAGTTTGGGACCTGTATGTCCACCTCCAACAAGCCAAAGAAGTCCGCTTCCACTGGCAATGGCAATACTGGCAATAATCTCTCCAGTTGACTTTGTTGCCTGCTTGTGCCCTTTCTGTCTGCTCCATTTTTTGCATTCATCACTCTGCAGATCCTGGTAGTACTTGGCGTGAAATTCGCACTCGTACATATACTTAACTACTACTACTACCTACTACTACTTAACTTAACTACTGTATATACTTAGAGATGTTAAGTAGTCCTCCATTTTGGCAGTTCTTTCAGCTCGCTCACGCTTCAAGTTCGCGTCCATGGTTGTAAGCTCACAGTCATGGCCATGGAAGTAGCAGCCATGGAACTGCAGGACAACTGGCTTGTTGAAGAGGGTACAATACAATCTATCCGTCCACTCGATAAACCGATTTCCCGTTGTAGAATGCCTTTTGCCCTCCGTTGAAGGCATGTTTAATCCTAATTTCTTCATCAATGCAGAGGTTCATTGATGTGCGCATACGCAAATCGACCGCTAGAAGATGCAGGAAATATAGTTCCTTTCGAGAATGGTTGTACTCGAAAGTTGTCTTCAGTATCCTGCTCATATTTATGCTCCACTGCTGAATCGAATCGTTGTTTGGAGATGGCTAGGGTCTCGCCGCCGTGATAAAGTAATGATTTTGCATTAACCTCTTTTCCAATATCGTTCTCAGTCGCCCGGGGCCATATCCTGAACAGTCCTGTTGCACATTGAGTCTAGGTATAGGGCGTATATCGTAACCCACAATGGACTGAACCGGTTGTCACCAATGTAAGTTTCACCAACAATGTGGATTCGGTGAAACACGATTGAAGGAACACCAACGAAATTGTCTCTAATCAGATGTTGCAGGTGCGCTGTATCTTTGTTCCAGAGTAGGAAGATTGTATCTTGGGGAACATTTTGCACTAGATCGCGTAGGGCAACTGCTGGCAACGACATGGCTTCTTTGAACACGTCGATGCCAATCCACGTTTTGTGGATGGCTTCTAAAAAGGGTACAACGTCGAGATTGTTGTACCAAATCAGCATCTCCTTCATGTTCTAAAAGCCTTCTCTAAAAGCCACGACTTCTTCAATTTCATCGTCTGATATTCCACACTGCTTCAGCTCCGAGTAGAAGGCTTCCTTAGGCGGTAGCAGTTCTTCCTCCAGTTTCTGTAGGGAAGTTAAACAATTCGATGGAAACTTGTCTTTCTGCTGTTCCACTTGAAAAGATTTGAGGAAGCCGTTGTAATTGGTGTCAGCAGCCAGGTAATTGCTCACATCAAGAAATACCATCGACGGCGTACTGATGGCGAGATATGTATGGCCTTTCTTAATAGCATAATGAATCTAAGTCTTGCTGCGCACCAGGTAAGGGACAAAGTACTGTTTTACGAGGTTCAGGTCGAATTTAGCGGAGTTAAATCCAATGACAGCCAGCTGACTGATGTACCGGTCAAGTCTACCAAATACCTTGACCCATCGTCTTCACTCTGCAGCCCTGTCTTCCAAGTCGTTGTCCTGGACACCATTTTTCCTGTTCTCCCTCACCTGTTGCTTGAATTCCTGATGTTGATCTGCTTTCTGCTTCACGCTACAGTACGGCATCATGCTATTTCTTGTCGGGGTACTTATTGGTTTAATGTGGTTGAAGAGTTCTTTGACAGGCTCCATGGGGTTGCCGTTACGGATAAAGCATCGCGGTGCTTCATGGCCGGGCACATTAGAAGTGACGCTAACCGAAGCTGGCACCAAGCGTTTAGTCAGCTTCAGTTTTCAGATGGCGATGATACGTCCAGTTCCTCGAAATAGGCTTCAAAATCGAAGGTGCACCAAAAACTGTATACGTGTTCGGGCACCTCAAATCCTTCTTCCCGGAGCAGTTGATGAATTGTTTTGGTTTTGCCCATCCGCTGCCAGTGTAAATCCGCTTAGGGGCACCACGGCTGCAGATTGGTTCATGTTGGGCGTGGTTGTTGCTGCGATAAAAGAACTTATCGCACTTTAGGCACCGCCACGCCTTGAAATACTGTTGAATGTCCGTGATAAGGGAGAAGTGGTCTTCGTAGATGTTCAGGTACATGGTGCTGTCGAAGGTCGATGCCTAACTGTTGATGAGCTCAGCAAACTCATTTGGGCGCTTCCACCGTCTCGCCACTCTCCGAACCTGATTCTCTTCACCCCCTTCCGCATTCCCACCTTCCGCCATTAAATCCACCACATCATTTCCATCACCTCCACCTTCTAACACATCATTCTCTTCACCATTTTCATTTTCGATCTTTGTGTCTATCACCTCACCACCGCCACACCACCTTCTACAGCCTCACCCTCTTCATCAGCTCCAGCTTCTACCGCCTCATCAGGTTCTATTAGCTCCCCTTCTTCTATTTCGCCCTCACTTCCTTCCACCTCTTCTGCGTCCGCAATCTCACCTTCCTCCAGTTGCACACCGCCGTCTCCTTCCTCATCAGCCTCGTCATCGATGAAAGGATTCCTTCCCGGGCCGGCTGTGTGAAAAGTTTAATGAAAATTAGAAAGACTGTGTACGTGTTAAACAAGATCTGAAACGTTTGTGTTAAATTATAAAACCAACTGTTGTAAAAGAAATTTTATTGCTTTCTCATTCAAAACAAGACTTGACACAACAACCGCTGAAAACAAAGTCAAATTTTGCCGTTAAACTAAAGTTGGTTTTGGAGCTACGCGTTACTGGATTAACTTCAATTGACTGTTTTCAATTTTCAGTTTTCGAAGTGGACTGAAAATTTTAAAGCTATTGTTAACTTTCTGCGTTTGTCTGGAGGTTTTTGAATTGTGTTGTTTTGATCAGATAAATTGGATTTAGTCTCGTTTGGAAATCCTTAATAATCATAATCTATAATTTAAAAGGTAAGCTTTGTAATTATTTCACTGATTTGATTGTTATATAATAGCGGCTGTTGAAATTGAGAACTAATGCTATACAAACTAATTAAACTTTAAGGAAAAAATAATTTTTAAACAAATATTGAACACAAAGGAAGCTTTCAAAAGAAATAAAGACAGTGAATGTTGACGTAAAGGTCAAATGTCATTTAGTACGTTTGTATCGCACAACAAAACCTGTGTTTAAACAAATCAAACGTCAATCAAACCTTGACTCCTGATATAAATAATTGTTGAAGTGGAAAACTGAAGGAAATTGCAAAAACTTATCAGTAATTTCTAAGAATTAAAAATTATGCAATTAATATGCACCTTTTGCAAAGGACGTCTGTCTGTCTTCAAAAAGATCAGGAAACAAATTAGCATAGGGTCTAATTTGTCGATGCTTGAAGTTACCTGTGGCAACACTTCGATTTCGAAAGTGTGCGAAACATAAAATTTTCAGCCAAAAAATTCTGCAGTAGATGTTATTTTGCATATAGGTTGCTGTATCAAAAACAACTTCTATTTGGAGGATGTTCTGGCGTCAACGTCGGTTTTGGATATTGTTACTGTATATATATATATATATATATATATATATATATATATGTGTGTGTGTGTGTGTGTGTGTGTGTGTGTGTGTGTGTGTGTGTGTGTGTGTGTGTGTGTGTGTGTGTGTGTGTGTGTAAAGAGTGTAGCCACTAAAACAAAAGAACAAAGATTCAGTATTTTATCTTTCTTCAGCAGTGTCTCAGCAATTTATCAAATATATATTGCAAATTCTAACAAATTGTAACATTAAATGTAGAAAAATTTAATCTTCTCAAGTACCGAGTAAGACAATAATTTGTTACATTTATAAATACATTTCTTGACAGTTTTGATTTTAATCTCAAATGACAAATTGGCTGAATGAGAAGTTGCATTAAAACTTTATCGCGTATGTAAAATTACACAACTAAATAGTTTTATAGAAGTAATTGGCGTTGAATTGTGTAACTAGTACAGAACGAAAGAAAAATGGATACTCTCATAAAAAAAGAATAGGCGTTAAATGAATCAGCCCCCTATGTACGTAATAATACCTACGATGAATAGGCGAATTAAGGCAACTAAATTTGTGAATTTATTCTGAAAGATATAAAAGATCAATCAAAGTTAACTGCATTTCCTTTTTATGACAAATTTTACTATAAAGTTTTAAATGTCACCAGCCCAGGCCATTCTTCACTTGTCTTCACTGTCACTGCAGCGCTTCCAGGGGCGCATGGTGCTAATTGTGGCCAATGGTGCTTTAGCGATCGCCGCTTTCAGGGCAGTGTTCCGATTGGAGCCTTCACCTAAACTTTAATTCTCATTTCATGACAATGAACTTCAAACGCTGCAATTCGAAGGGCAATTAATTCGATGGTAATTTTAATTCACCTGCTGTGTTAAACAAGCTGAATTTTTTAAACTCTACTCTTTCTACACGCACGCAAAAAGGGCCCTGTGGCATGGTGGCATGGTAAGACAGGGATCATTACGCATGGTTGTTTGTATTTGCAATTCAGTATAATTACCAACTCATTGAATAATATGCAAGCGGCAATTTACTAACACTCTTGTCAATTAAGGTCAATTCGTATGTGTGTTGCCAACAGGGAAATGGAAATAGAAAACAGACCAATAGAAAAGTGCTCCCCAATCAAGACAGAGTTCATCTTGCAGAGCAAATCTTCATAAGCCACCTCCAACTAGCTGATGACGCCAGCGCAGTCACCACGGAAAAATACGTTACTGTCTGCTGTACCATACTCCAAAGGCACTTGGAAAATCTAAAGCGAAAACATTTAAACTTTTAATTTTGAACAACTTCGAAATAAAACAATTATATTTTACAGAGGTTGCCCGTCATTTTTGCTTAAAAATACCGGAGACCGCCTGAAGTAAAGAATCCTGGAAAATTAATTAATCACTTACGCAAAGTTTATATATGTTATAATAGAAGTATATATCACTCCTTACCTCGCGTATTGCCTTTCTGGTCCAAGATGGATCAGACAGTACATCATCCAACTCTTTGCATAAACGGCTCACAGCGTCCTGTTCGGTAGCCTGTTTTGAAACGCCAAATCCTGAAAAAATTCTATTGGAGTTAGAACTAAAGCCTTCTCGATTTCATAACAAATGAAACTTTTTTATAGTGCATGCACTAGTTTTCAGTAGGTCTGTTTAACACAATGAACAAAATTTTGGGTTATCTTTTGTCACATATCTGTAAGCTCTATATTTAACAATGTTTTTCTTACCTGCGTATTTGAACCAGAACCATTTGAAGATAGCCTTAAATCCATAAATTTCTGAATATGACAAAATTGTCGGATATGTCAAAAAAGTTGGCAACTGAGCGTTCAAGGCCTTAGCTGCCATGTTGACTACATCGAGTCCAGAAGCTTCAGAATAGGTCTTGTGATTCCTTGCATCAGATGAGTTCTCCAGGGACAATGCTGCAAGGGATAGCAAGAACCCATCTATCTCCGACGGGGATTATCCGTTTCATCAGAATCCTCCTTCAAAATATCCCCCAATTGCAAAATGACTTCTGAGACTTTATATTACTAAAATCAACAGTTTGGTCCGATCCTAAAAAGTATTGTCCGTTGCTTTTGCGCTTTTTTATACTTACTAACAATGTCTTGTTACCTCTATTACCTTACGCACGGAGTGCTTGGCCTAAGGAGAGGGAAATGTCACAGTTAGCAACTGTGAGCAACTAGATTTTAAAAATATCGCTGGTACGAATTCGTTCACGTCAGCTAAATTAATTAGTGCACAATTACATTTCTAAAGCACACCTTACTCCCTGGTGCGTCAATAATTACCGCATAGTTCTTTCGTTTTGCAAAAAACCGCTGCACAAACCGCTGCACAAAAGTGCAACAATTTTGCAACGCTTTTCATCTCATGCTGAGTGTTTAGGTCCAAACTTATGCCCCCTGCAATGATTATTAATAACTTCAATTAACTATTTAAAACGTCCGAAAAGTTTCTAGACGCAAACCGTCTTTGAGCTGCCCTGTGTCTGCCTGCGTTTGCTTTCAAACTAGATAGTTTCTCCCCAACAGTACATCGAAGAAGTTGTGTATTTACGTCTGACTTTGCCTAAACTACATTTTCTTAGAATTTGCCTCTCACCATAATTACGTTAGAGCTGCAGCTGGCGACCCTATTTTCCCAACTTTAACGTCAAGCATCTGTGAAAGTTAATTCTGCAATTTAATTTTGTCCGACCTTTGCTTAATTTGTTTTGTCCGAAATAATTCTTAATATACTAACTAAAAGTTTGGATTTACTTCTTATCCGGGCAACACGTGATCACAACTTTGAAATAATGCTTAAACTTAAAAATTTAGGCATTAATGTTATTCAACTTGGTAAATCTAATGCAGATAACTTCACTTAGCTTACGCATAATCGCAATCAGCTAAGTTGATTGTTTATTGATTACTGATCAGTTTCTGATTTTAAACTTTTATCTCAAATTTGAAATTCAGAAAGGGGATATAAAGGTTTTCAAACATGTTGAATCTTGATAAAGCAACTTTATTACAACTTAACTAAGCTGTAGTCAGCTAATTTATTAATCGATTATCGATTTCTGATCAGTTCGTGATCAGAACTTTGAAATAACGCTTACACTTAAAAATTTAGGAATCAATGTTATTGAACTTGCTAAATCTAATGCAGATATCTTTACTTATTTTGCATAATTGCAATCATGTGAATGATTAATTTGATCAGTTATCGACCAATTTATGATCATAATTTTGGAATAATGTTCCGAACTTGAACATGTCAACATACTTTCTTAACAGACGGTTAAGCATGTGAGTAACCTGTATTATTTGTCAATTATGTGAAATGAAATACTGTCAATCAGTTGTATAAAAATTGGTTAGCACAAACATTACTACTTACCCTGAAGATGTAGTTTGGTGAGTAGCATAGACATGGCCACTAAAACGGGACGACCAGTTAACACTTAAGATCGTACTATGTTATTAATGCAACAGCTCTCTCAAGTATTAATTCGTCGCCCTTAAGAGGGCGGGCGGGGTAAAATGGCGACCGTATGATCCAATTAATCGTGGTCAGGATACGCGGTCTTGATAATCCATTCCTGACCGATCTGCTTCGTAACAACCCGTACTGTATGAGTGAGTGTCCGGTTAATCCGAAGGTACCCACAACGTATGGAAAGCGCCGAAAGAAATACTTCCGCTTTTCTTGCCTCCCACGCTCGTCCTTTTCCCTTTATCACTCCGGATTTTTGCGGTTGTTGGAATGTTTGCGTAATAGTGTCTACCGCCGTGTGTTTGTCGTTGAAGACAGAAATTTCAGAACCGGGAGGAATGGGAGGGAGGTGTTTCTTAAATAAATGGGATCCTGTAAATAGCGTTGTCATTATGTATAAGAAGCTTTAAAACGTATTCAGTGTTGTCAATACTTTAAAACTCCTCTTGATGTATTGCTCAACTTAAAACAACGAGTCGCTTCCTCTAAGTGTCGCAGCAGGTGTTTTCAAATTAACTTAAAGAATTGCCCTACTTTTTACACCTGCTCTATTTTGCAATCGCACTATAAATTTTGAATTCAATTAAAAGCTTTTGAAGTCTACAGACTACAAACAAGGTTACGCAAAGGTGTGTAACTATTTTGTATGTAAAATAATGGAGTTCTATTAATGATTTAGTAATTAATCGATTATAATCAAGTTGGCTTTGGTTACTAAATTTATTAAATCACTTTACTTTAATTTTTTCTGTCGTTACTTAAATAATTCCCACCACTCATTAACTTTAATTTATGCTCGAAAGGCTTTATAGTTTTAGCAAACACTAAAGCAATTTAAATTTAACTCAGAAGATGCCCTCTCTGTTTTACAATCGTAATTTAAATTTTGAAATTAAATAACAGAGCTTTTAAAGTCTAAAGATCAGAAACAAAGTTGTGTAAAGGTGTGTACCTTACTTTGTATGTAAGCTTATTGCGCTCCATTAGTGATTTACTAAATATTTGGTTATAGTACAGTTCATTTTATTTACTAGATCGATTAAATAACTTTTAATGTCATTTTTCTGTCATCACTTAAGTAATTCCCACTCATTAATTGCTTATGATCGCAATGCTTTGTTTACGCAAGCACTACAATTAAATTTTACTCAGAGGATTCCATACTTTTGCACCTGCTCTTTTTAAAAGTCCCAATTTAAATTTTGAACTTTGTATTTTGAATTTACAAACAACTTTACGCAAAGGTGTGCAAATTGCTTTGTATGTAAAAATATTGAGTTCTATTAGAGATTTAGTAATCGATTTATTAATTAATCGAACTATAACAAAGCTAACTTTATTAACTATTTTCTGGAATCATTTAAATAATTCCCACTCAATTGTTTATGCTCGTAATGCTTCATGGTTTTAGCAAACACTTCAATCGCCATGGTTTATAGCTGTACAAAGTGCAGTCGGAAGTTCAAGCACACAAAGAGCTGCGATCGACACAAGCTGTCCCGCGACGATGTGAAGTTCAGCTGTGATCTATGTGGGAAGCCGTGTACCCGAGGAAACAACCTGAAACGTCACTAATCTAAGATAAATGGTGGAGATTCCAACCCAGCAGAGCCCGTACCCATTCCACAGCCACTCCCCCATCAGGAACCCGACATAATGGCTCAACTCAACTCAACTACAGTCCTGGCAAGACCCTCTTCGAAATAAATTGCCCGCTGTCCATTCCCCCAAGGACTCCACCGCCATCACCACACAACAGTGACAATGAACCGGTACATACAGCTATAATTGTTGCTTCAATGTTATCTCTTTGTTACATGTTTACTTTATTTCTGTAATCACTGCGCATGTAGTTATACTTGCGCTTTTTGTTTTGATGATTGTTTTAGGACGACGATGGAAGTGGAACAAGAGATAGTGTTCCAACCCGAACATAAAATATCATCAAATTTGACAACTAAAGGAATGCCAACTTTGTCGGAAATCATTCACACGAAAGGAAAGCTTGGCAAGACACATATGGGAGCGCCATGGATCGGAAGCAAGTATCAAATGTGATCAATGTTCTTAGACCTCCAACGGAAAGAGAAGCTGGAGTGTCCTAAACTCACGAAGCATTTAATGAAAGTAAGTATACGTTGATTCACCAGCTAATTACAATAATGGTAAGTTGTCATTCATCACGCATCAATTTTGTTAGGGCTCGTAATTTTGTTCATGATTGAAATCCATATGTAGTAGAGGCTCAACAACAGAAGATCTAATACCACCAATGTTACGCGACATATGTATTTCAACTTTATAATTTTCACCTTTAGTTTAGGCAGTGCTACAGTGCCCACAGTGCTACAAGCAGTTTAGCCGCGAGGACGTGCTGGAACGTCATATTCTTGAACACCACAGTGGCATCAAACATGCATGTACTTTCTGCAATCAGGCATTTAACAGTGCCGAAAGTCTTGTTAATCATATTAACAATGCTCACGGCCCCGAAAGAGAAAAGTAGATTCGGCAAGCAATCAAACTGCGGAAGATAGCCCAAGATCATATCAAACACCCACGGAGTCTAGCCGAAGAAGATGCTATGGAAAGCATCTACCGTCAAAACTGGCATCACATCAGGACGCATAACTATCCTGGCCTATATTGGCCTGGCTGTGGAACCGGCGGTGTAAGCGGCTGGCCTGGCTGTGGAACGGGCGGTGGAAACGGTTGGCCTGGCTGCAAAACGGGCGGTGGAAGCGGTTGGCCTGGCTTTGGAACGGGCGGTGGAAACGGTGGGCCTGGTTGGGGAACCGGTGGAGAAAATGGTGGGCCTGGCTGTGGAACGGACAATGGAGGAACACATAGGTTCGACCACAATTACGTCCATGGTACATAAACGTACTCCCATGGGGGCGCAAAAAGAATGTAAATATGTAGTGCGACTCGAAATTAAAGGTGTTTTCGTATTCCCGTATGTGGTCTGGCGAGAACTTGGGAGCAACGAACGATATAAAAGGGCTCATTATGGGACTAAATCAAGTGAACTACTCCAACGCAAATATGCTGGTTTACATGGTCCGATCGAGAAGAAATATGTAGCCGTTTACGAAGGGGACTTCGCAAAAGAAGTCATAATTGTTGTAGACTTCCCCATCCATTGGACCTGGTTTTATCACTTTTTATGCCATGAAGAACGCCTAATATCGATGTAGTATAACTATGTCGTAAAACATTGTTATTTGTTGGTTTTGTTTACATTATTAGGTATTGTTACGATACTATTTTGTTTACACTATTCACGTAACGATATTATAGTTTCAGTTTCTTTATGCCATTAATTGTACAAATAAATGTTTGCTCAACTACATGGATTGAATATTGATTTATAGGAACTGCAAAGATATATGGTTCCATTGCAGCAGTCGATACTTGTAGCAGAGCCAAAAGCAAATTACCTTCTTTCTATAAATTCATTGCGATGCGAGGGCACGTTTCTGGCAGTTGACAGATTTTATTGTGATACTCCTTTCCATTGCTTTTCAATTCCTTAATGTCTTTTAATTATTAATATCAATAATAGTAACATTAATAACTTACCACAGTTTAAGTAGATGTCTGCAAGAGTAGGCACAAGTCCAAAATTGAGTGTAGGGTTGATATGTGATTAAGATTAAGCTAAAATGAACGCTAAACGTTGCAGTTGAATGAAAAAAGCTCTGTTTAATATAAACTTGAATACTAAACGCTTTCTCGAACTTCACAAAACGCAATAAAAGAAAACAATGCTGAATCCTGTTGATCCTTTCATACTGTAATGTGTGAGTTGTGGGGTGTGTGTATTTTAGTGAGTTTATGTGGATGTGAGATTTTAGTAAGTGTGATAATTTTAAGGTGAAATGTGTTTTGTGAAAATTGTGTAAATTTGCATTGAAATTGGGGTGAAATTTAATGTTTCTTATGTTGAAATGCGCTGTGTTTTATGCAGCCCACTTAGCGACTAGGTGGCGCTGCTGAGCTAGGCTTGTGGAAGCGCATTGTCGGGTCTGCAAGAGGGTCTCAAATTCAGCCAATCAAAATCTACTAGGCATCTCTCTCTGCCTTCACTTTAAAACCAGTCAGTCTTCTCTTTTCGTCTCTTAGTGTGCGGTCGGCTGTCTAGCCCTGTCCTAAACGTGTATTTATTTCGCCTTTTGCGCCTTTTGGATTTTCTCAGGAGGGTAACCGTAAGTATTGATTTGTTTTACTTTTACACCTAGGCTCCAAGGCGACCTTGAGAGTCCATTCAAAAGTTATTTAGAGGTGTGCTTTTGAGTTTTATTTCCTTTTAATCGAGATCTAATTTCATTTGTTTAATTTTTAGAAAACGGGTTTCTAGATGCTAATCCTTTAAGAACAGAAAGCCGCGACGGCTTAGGGTAAATATAGTAGAAATAGTAGATATTTTTGAAGGGTTCAACTATTTTCGGGGTTAAATTCTGTGCATGAAAATTACTTTGTGACTGTGTCTAAAATTATATTTATGTCTTGTTTAACGCAGCTGTTTTATTTGATTTCTATTTGTCTGAGTTTTTCTGTACCCTGCAGACTTTATTCGATGTTTGTTATATTGTCAAAATTCATCCTGCAGTGTCATTTTCGGGAGTCTCTCCCTTTGTCTGTTTCCTATTAAATGTGGTCTCAGTAGCTGAGCCATTAGGGTGTTTAGTTAGGTTTTTCTTAGAATTGTATATTCGGTAGGTAGGACTTTGAGTTATTTTTCCAAGTCTAGGTAGGCTAATTATTCACTGAGCGTGTATTTAATTTAACCAAAGTTTCTTTAGTAGTTGAGTAGTTAGACTGTCGTTCGTCTCTTTAGCCAATTCCTCTAGCAATTCCTTAGGCTTAGTTAGCTCTTGGCGAGATCCTGCCCAGGTCGACTGGAACATAAGTCTCCTCCAGGTTCGTCGTTTCCATACGCGCACAGTTTCCACCCGTAAAGTTTGGTTGCCCCTACACTTCCAACTTTACGCCCGTACCCATTCCACAGCCACTCCCCCATCAGGAACCCGACATAATGGCTCAACTCAACTCAACTACAGTCCTGGCAAGACCCTCTTCGAAATAAATTGCCCGCTGTCCATTCCCCCAAGGACTCCACCGCCATCACCACACAACAGTGACAATGAACCGGTACATACAGCTATAATTGTTGCTTCAATGTTATCTCTTTGTTACATGTTTACTTTATTTCTGTAATCACTGCGCATGTAGTTATACTTGCGCTTTTTGTTTTGATGATTGTTTTAGGACGACGATGGAAGTGGAACAAGAGATAGTGTTCCAACCCGAACATAAAATATCATCAAATTTGACAACTAAAGGAATGCCAACTTTGTCGGAAATCATTCACACGAAAGGAAAGCTTGGCAAGACACATATGGGAGCGCCATGGATCGGAAGCAAGTATCAAATGTGATCAATGTTCTTAGACCTCCAACGGAAAGAGAAGCTGGAGTGTCCTAAACTCACGAAGCATTTAATGAAAGTAAGTATACGTTGATTCACCAGCTAATTACAATAATGGTAAGTTGTCATTCATCACGCATCAATTTTGTTAGGGCTCGTAATTTTGTTCATGATTGAAATCCATATGTAGTAGAGGCTCAACAACAGAAGATCTAATACCACCAATGTTACGCGACATATGTATTTCAACTTTATAATTTTCACCTTTAGTTTAGGCAGTGCTACAGTGCCCACAGTGCTACAAGCAGTTTAGCCGCGAGGACGTGCTGGAACGTCATATTCTTGAACACCACAGTGGCATCAAACATGCATGTACTTTCTGCAATCAGGCATTTAACAGTGCCGAAAGTCTTGTTAATCATATTAACAATGCTCACGGCCCCGAAAGAGAAAAGTAGATTCGGCAAGCAATCAAACTGCGGAAGATAGCCCAAGATCATATCAAACACCCACGGAGTCTAGCCGAAGAAGATGCTATGGAAAGCATCTACCGTCAAAACTGGCATCACATCAGGACGCATAACTATCCTGGCCTATATTGGCCTGGCTGTGGAACCGGCGGTGTAAGCGGCTGGCCTGGCTGTGGAACGGGCGGTGGAAACGGTTGGCCTGGCTGCGAAACGGGCGGTGGAAGCGGTTGGCCTGGCTTTGGAACGGGCGGTGGAAACGGTGGGCCTGGTTGGGGAACCGGTGGAGAAAATGGTGGGCCTGGCTGTGGAACGGACAATGGAGGAACACATAGGTTCGACCACAATTACGTCCATGGTACATAAACGTACTCCCATGGGGGCGCAAAAAGAATGTAAATATGTAGTGCGACTCGAAATTAAAGGTGTTTTCGTATTCCCGTATGTGGTCTGGCGAGAACTTGGGAGCAACGAACGATATAAAAGGGCTCATTATGGGACTAAATCAAGTGAACTACTCCAACGCAAATATGCTGGTTTACATGGTCCGATCGAGAAGAAATATGTAGCCGTTTACGAAGGGGACTTCGCAAAAGAAGTCATAATTGTTGTAGACTTCCCCATCCATTGGACCTGGTTTTATCACTTTTTATGCCATGAAGAACGCCTAATATCGATGTAGTATAACTATGTCGTAAAACATTGTTATTTGTTGGTTTTGTTTACATTATTAGGTATTGTTACGATACTATTTTGTTTACACTATTCACGTAACGATATTATAGTTTCAGTTTCTTTATGCCATTAATTGTACAAATAAATGTTTGCTCAACTACATGGATTGAATATTGATTTATAGGAACTGCAAAGATATATGGTTCCATTGCAGCAGTCGATACTTGTAGCAGAGCCAAAAGCAAATTACCTTCTTTCTATAAATTCATTGCGATGCGAGGGCACGTTTCTGGCAGTTGACAGATTTTATTGTGATACTCCTTTCCATTGCTTTTCAATTCCTTAATGTCTTTTAATTATTAATATCAATAATAGTAACATTAATAACTTACCACAGTTTAAGTAGATGTCTGCAAGAGTAGGCACAAGTCCAAAATTGAGTGTAGGGTTGATATGTGATTAAGATTAAGCTAAAATGAACGCTAAACGTTGCAGTTGAATGAAAAAAGCTCTGTTTAATATAAACTTGAATACTAAACGCTTTCTCGAACTTCACAAAACGCAATAAAAGAAAACAATGCTGAATCCTGTTGATC
>JASAND010026632.1:0-21283 GCA_030248195.1 Trissonchulus latispiculum
CTGGCGCAGGATGGCGTCTCCCATTGAAGTTGCCAACAATATGGGTCATACGGCCAGCTTGATTGCAGAGGCGTTGCGGATTCAGGGTGCACTATTTCGGTATTCACGTCGAAAGTGGCCTCGCTTATCGATACAAATTGGGCAAACGGTGGAAAAGGGTGGGTCTCGGCCGGGTGACAACTCTGGGAGGACGAACGATTCCCAAACAGGGGAGCTGTCAGCTGCTATTGAAAGGGAAGGCAGCAGTCGACGGGTGGATTCAAACGTGCTTGGAAACGAGATGTTGCCGCCGGGAATTGGATCTGATCTGGGAATGGACTACATTGGCCTACTGCAAGGGGTGCTAATCAGAGGCGATGGATCGGTTGAAATCAGCTGCGACACACGACGACTAAAACTTAACTGCGGCCCGGACGTACGCCCCTAGCTTCTGCGACAAAAGAGATCGGTTTTCGCGGCGACCCAGCCATGGTCATCCAGGAATCGGATTTTGAGGCCCGATTCAACGACTCCTATTTGGTAGTTCGGTGGCGATGGCAGACCAGCCTTCTGGAACTGCGAAATACCAAAGCTGACTACGGTATGACTCCAAAAGCGAGGGAAGGCTTCGATGTCGAGGTGGAAAGTGGATTTCAGATGGGTGGCTGGAGTTGCACAACCCCTCTAAGCATGGAAAAGTGAAAGGCATCATTGCTTTCATGGCAAAAGACGAACCGAGGAAAGGACGTGTGTGCCCTTATTATGGATACCGTGAGCTAAACAAACATATTTTAGCTACCCCGGAAGAAGCTGCGCTGTGTGTCCAGAAAAGCCTCGACGCTGGCGGACGAAAGGAACAAGCGTGCAACTCCTGGACCTAAGAAAAAGCTTTTCCACAAATCCGAATCCACCCGACAATATCCCTTACCAAGCCGTGGTATTCAAGAATCAGCTCTACGCGATGACATGGGTTTTGGGGTCGTAGCGCCGAAGGTAGGGGCCGTATTGCAGAAAGTTCTGTCGCTCGACCCGACCATAGCTGCCGCTACAGACAGCTGCCTCGATGACATCATCTGTGACACTACCGTGGCGACAACAGATTACGTGAAAGAACACCTGAGTATAGACGGGTTGGAAGCAAAGGATGCTGAGAATTTGGACGGTGCGCGGGTGCTGGGGCTAGAAGTGGCAAGGGAAAGGATGGACAGTATATCTGGCGTCGAGATAAAAAAATAGACCTACCAAGCGGACGGTTAAGTAAGCGTGACCTATTCTCACTGTGTGGCAAGCCGGTGGGACACTATCCGGTGGCAGGGCGGCCGCGGGTTGCATGTGGGTTTCGGACAAGATCAACCAACGGTCAAGCCTGGGACGAGGTGTTGCCACAAGAAATACAAGCAAGGGCGAAGGAACTGGTCGGAAGAGTGATGACACAGGATCCCGTCACGGTGGGTGGGCGGTACCTCCAGGCGAGAAAAGGGAGACGTATGGTGTGACGCCCTCGGGGCGGCAGTTGCCATTGGTGGAACAATTGTTGAAGATGGGACTGGTTGCCGGGATGAGAACAATTGCCGAATTGGAGGCGGTAGTAAAGGGTTTGAACATGGCGATCAAGTGGGCCTATAAACAATCACCATCTACATTGACTCCGCTACCGTTGCTGGCTGGTTGAGCTCGGTTGTAAACGATACTCACCGGCTCAAGGTGGCTGGACTAACCAGGATGCTAACGCGTCGAAGACTGGACATCGTTAGAGAACTGATCAAGGAATTTCAACTGCGACTGCAGACAAAGTTGGTTGCTTCCGAGCACAACACAGCCAACCAATTGACAAGAGTTCCAAAGACTTGGATGGCTGAGACGTCGAAAATCTTTCGAAAAATCGAAAATCGAAAATCGAAAATCTCCAAAATCGAAAATCGAAAATCGATAAAATCTTAGAAGAAATGCATCCAGCCGAATGTAACAAGAAGTCTTGTAAAAGAAGTGATTGAAAAATGTGATATTTGTAGAGGTAATCGACCCCGCCCCTGTTCGAGTAGAAGAAGGATTGTCACTACAACTGGCTCCTTGGAAGTGACTCGCCATAGATATTACCCATTACTGTGGTAAGTCTTATCTTACCATAGTGGATAATTCCACACGGTTTTGCGTGCGAGTGCTGAAGAAGGAAGATGCTGCAAGCGGTATCGGACAAGTTGGAGCAGGTGATATTGGAGCACCCGTATCCCAGAAGAAATTCCTTGTCCGATAATGGAACGGTCTTCAGAAGCTGCCAAGCAGAAATCACGATGAAGAAATATGGAATTGGCCATATTTTTGCCGCTGCTTACCGACCCTAAGGAAATGGAGTAGTGGAAAGAAACCACCGCACAATTCAAGAGAATGACGACCCGCACCAAGGAGCCGCCAGAGCTCATGGCGTTTTGGTATAACCATACGCCAAACACGTCAGGCGAAGTTCCTGCTTCTCGAGTCCACAAACTTTAAGCTGAGTCTTTGCACATACTGTGAGTCTTGATAGCTGCATAAGCTTGTACATCACAACTTTATACTTCATATGAATCAGTAAATAAGTAAATTAATTAATGCAAAATATTTGATTAGTACATACGGCTCAATCCACTCCTATTCGAAATCTGAAATAAAAAAAATTTAAAAATAAATACACATGTAAAAGCTTGTCCCAACCAGGACTTTAGCAGCATTCTTAGATTTCTACCGAAACCTGAATTACAGCTGAACGGTAAGTCTCCCAATTAGAATTTGCCTCATAAAATCAGAGTCTGTTTCTGGCATTTAGATCGAATTGAGAGTTTTCGGCATTGACGTCCGTTCTATGATTTTAATTTAACGACTGTTTAACTTTTTTGATCCAAAATTTCGTAGAAATGCCCTGATACTTCAAAGTTAAAGCAAAATCTGAAGAAGTTCTGAAAATGACTGGCAGCCGAAACATTTTGAAAACCCAGAAAGGAAATTTCAATGCTGCAACATACTAACCTACCTTGAGATTCTGACCAGCTCGGAGAACACGGAACGCTGAATACTTCTGTTCTATAGAAATTTGTAGTTTAATGCTTTCATTCATGCACAACTTTTGATATATTTATTTTCGATTTGGATCTGTTCTGAACATTCATATGAAATAAATCCATTGCTTCAGGTTGACAACAGTGGGTTTTGGCGATCTCGTACCTCAAAATACAAAATTCCTGGCTTTAATGCTGCTTTATATATCGATTGGTGAGTTGCATAGTTTTACTTGTGGTGAGTTTCTGGGAAATCAATTTACTTATCAGGCAAATTACTGGAGCATTTCGGTGCTTCCTTTGCTGTAGCACATGCAGTAAATGAAAGATTTCGGTTTTTCTGTCAGAGGTGACGTCGGTCCACTCTCGAGTTTATCTAATATTTTCCACCGTGCTAATCATAAATCATAAATACCTATGGCTATTTTTGAATGTCCAACTTTCAAATTAGGTAGATTAAAATTATAAAGCTCCAAAGTAGTTATTGTAAAATCAAATATTGTACCTACAGCATACATTTTTAATATTTTTAAAACCTGTTTATGACCCTGAAACGGCTTTTGTATTTAAGGTCTCGGTGTCACAACAATGTGCATTGATTTGGTGGGAATTCAGTATATTCAGAAAATCCACTATTTCGGTCGAAAGTTTCACGGAGCCGATTTACTGGCCCTTCTGAAACGAAGACGACAGCTGGAGGAAAGACTGGCCATGGCAGCACAGCAGACTCGAACCGATCTCTGGCTGGCTGATCTTTCGCCTAGGCGGTAAGCAGCTAGGCTAGGGAGCGCAGAATTGGTAGTTCGAATCCCAGCACTATTTTTTATTTTTCATCAAATTATACGATAGTCGAACCTAGCTGGTTACTGATTTTTTCCCGGATTCTGGTGGTGTGCAACTTTCTTTCTTTCACACCTTTGTTGAATCAGCAAGAGTGCATAATAACTTTGTGAGGCTCTTTAGTTATTTAGGCTTGCGGCATGATCTGCACGATAACGGCTGACCAGTGACCACCCTCCCCCCACAAATTAGAGCCATTACTTCAAAGAAATTTGCACGCTATGCCTACGCTGTAAAGCTCAAAAACACAACTAGTCATTTGGTTCAATGTTGCGATCTTTAGAACACAAACACAGCTTGCAAATTTCTTGGAAGTTATGGGTCTAATTCTTGGGGAAGTCAAACGTTATCGTGCAGATCATTTCCAGGCCAGCTGCTGATAGAACGTTTTGGGCTTCAACACATAAGATACAAGCGCGTGCTGGTACACAAATGTACCAACGACTCAATTGTGGGGTGTCACTGGGGTCCAATTAGGGGCGGGTCAGCCGTTATTGTGCAGATGATGTCCCCAGCCTAATAACTAAGAGCCTGATACTTGTCACACTCTTAGTTAGTATGTACCTACTCTTGACATCCGCAATTCACGTGAGTTTCGAAAGGTTAAAATCTAGTTTCGCTGTCGCTGAGTGGTAGCTTACACGAACGAATAGAAATTAAAAACTCGGCGGTTCGATCTTCGGCCTGGACTCTTTTGTTCACAGCTTTCAATCCTGGCGCAAAGTGAGCCCTAGTGAATCAAACAAATTCGCCCAAAATTATGCTTGTCTGCTCAAAGCTCGGACTACTATATACTTAACACTGAATAATTATGACAAGAAACAATTAGATAATAATCACATCACCTTAATCCTGTTTACTTTCCATTTAATTTTTCAATTTTCCAGGAGCACAGGGACACCCTCCATACTGACGGATACACAGGAAAAGTTGAGCGGTAAGAAGAATTCCAAATTCGTTGACAGTGTGTTGGCGAAAAATAAAACAATTAAAATTAGAATAAAATATGAAAACTTTATAGGGTAGTAATAAACAATTAATTTTACAATAAATCTTTAGTCTTTGATGAAAATTATTTATTATTATTGATTTGTTACTGTTCCAAAACTTGGCATCAAACTTGTTTGGCAGCAAATTTTTAAAATTGGATTCTTAACGAAAATTTAGAGTAAATTTAAATTAAATTATAATTATTATAATTATTATCAGATTAATTTAAATATATAAAAATCCGGTCTCATTATTGTCAATGTCTGTCATCATCAGCTGCAAATCAGCATATTAGACAGGCCATGCATGTTTGTAATCATTAACCAGAATTTTAATTTAATCGTATTTTTAAAATAAAAATAAATTAAAATTTTAATTTCAGAATCATTGTACTTTCTTTTCCTTAGACAAACAGCTCAATTGTAAATATGTTTAAATTAAATAATTCTATTTTAAATGGCAAGTATCTAATTTAGTTTACCTGAAATATGTAGCTCTTTCGTACCATCAAAGTGAATATGAAACGATTTCACAGAAATTGATAAAAAGGAGTAATTTTGAAACCATTTTCTACTGTTTTGAACACTCCAACTTTCCAGTGATTACGCAATACTTAGCAACATTTGACACATTGACACATGCTAACACTGAAAGCGATTGAGTAAAGGGTGTTAAAATATTGCGCAACAAACGTGAACACACAACTCAAATCATACACAATCAGTTTAAAAAATGATTAATACTAAAACTATTTTTGACTAAAATAAAACTATTCATTAGGTTTAAGATTGCAAATTTATAAGCAGATATTTCAAAAGTTATGCCCTTTTTATTGTTCACCAAATCAAATTTCTCATCTTATTTTTCAAAACATATGCGATTTTAAACTTTATGCTGTATAAAATGCTTGTTTAGTTTTTTACTTTTTAATGTAATTTAAAATTTTAGAAGCTCCGCCCAGTATTCAGTCTTGGCCGGTTCACTATGAAACTGAAAATGAATGGAATCAAAGACTTGTTACGTACGTTGTGTTTTTCAAGTTTTAGTGGAATTCTAAACTCTTTAATTAAATTAATTAAATTAAAAGTAAATTAAATTAATTTAAATCTGGAATTTTACTAATTGTTCAAAACAAACGTTGCAATTAACAATAGGAGTACAAAAATCAACTAGAGCATTTTCATTCTATGTGCTAAGGATTATCCTTACGTAGGTATGTAAATACAAATGAGGGTAGAGTTTCTTCAGTAAACTATTTTAGTTTTGGCAAGCGTTTCTATTCAGCTTTAAACAATAATAAAACTGTTAATATAGGTTAATTATTCTTTAATATAGGCTGATTTAATCTTAATAACAAGTGTGGTTTTAATTGTGGTTTTACTTTTTCAGGCCTTCCATTTCCCTGTCCACCTCAGCAAGCGTTTACGACAGAATGCTGTAACTATAAGTTAACGTTAATTATTAAAACTTAATTACTTAATTAATTAATTAAAAATTATTTAATTAATTAAAATAATAAAATTATTTTTAATTTGTTTAAGTGTTTTATAGCTTTTGGACTTCTTTCCTTCCGATTTGCAGGAATACAAGTTTCCTTAGCTTGCATGTTATTTCGCATACGAGTTTAATAGTTAAATCCTAAGCACATAAGGAAATAGAATTAAATTTAATCCGCTTAACTAGTTTAAGTCAAATTTTAATCCATTTAATTTGAGGTGTTATTTCATCAAACCGGATTAATTTTAATCTTATCTGTTTAATCTTTAAACAATCATGTCAATAGAAGCTTAAATGAAGTGTGCGGCACTCTTAATATTTTTAATATTTTGTACTGAAACGATGTAGATCCTCCCCTTGTTTTGCAAGACGCCCAAGTTGTCTAGTTTAGCTATAAATTTGGTATGGGTAACCTATGTAAGTTCAAATATAGCAAAACCTTCTGTTTCGCGAGATTTGATTGTTTTTGATTTTTTGATTCGAAGTGGAGTCTCAGGAAATAAAATGTGGCGGTCTCTGATTTTGTTGAAAGTGTATTGATGACGGTTTTCGGGGTCATGGAAAAGAAATCTGAAGCCACTATTTCGTTTTTCCGTAGCTCTGTATGAACTGACGAATTACGCTATATATATATATATATATATATATATATATATATATATATATATATATATATATATATATATATATATATATATATAAGCATATAAAAGTCCAAAAGATTAAACTAGCTAAAAATCAATCTGTTGTGCGAAATAATCTTCGGGGACTTTAAATAATAGAGCATATATATCAGTAATTAAAAGATAAAAATCCATGGCTGCTTTAACCGTCTGCCATAACGGAAAGTTTGGCGCAGCGAGTTAAAGGAGTCAAATGTTTTAATCCCACATTTTTTAAATGTCTCGCAAAAAGGCCCCGAGAGCTTTTGAAATATATGGCTGCGGGTTTTGTACCACCGACTACCTGTTCGGAAACACGTGCTTCTAGACCACTCAACCAACCCTACCTCTTGAAATTCTTTTTTCTATTTTAATTTTTAATTTTCTTTATTATTTGTTTCAGCATGTACAGCGCTCGAGGCCAGTCCAGAACTTCGGATATTCCAAGTGGACCTGGTAAATATTTTTAGACGTTTTAAAAGGTTCTGTGTATTAATACTGTCAAGCTGAATTCGGGACTGATCTTAATTTGCACTTTTGCATTTTCAGATAAATCCTTGACCTGTTCACTTCACACAAGCAGCAGCGTCTACGAACGTTCAAGGTGAGACAAGCTGTCGGCTTGCAAAAGTACATTATAGATAAGAGTGTGACAAGCGTCGCAGCAAAAGCAATGCTTCATGGTATATGTACCTGTAATTTTGCAAAGGTTAACGTAAACCAGAAATGTTAGGTTAAGAGGTAACTAACAGAAGGGAACTCTAAAGTTCCAGTGAGGAACTCCATTTGCGTTAAGCGAAGTTTATTTTATTTGTGCTCCAGTTTTGAGATTGTTAATAACCTGAATTGAATCAAAATTCAAAATTAGTAAAAATAAACTATCCATGCGTGGATCGAACCACGGACCTGTTGATCTGCAGCGGAACAGTTTACCACTCGGCTAATGCCTAACCAGCAATTCTATACGCCTTTAAAGATGAAACATTCGCTGCTATCAAAAATGAAAAAGCATAAAATCAAATATTTCTAGTTTTGGTATTTTTTTGAATTTTTCAGAATGTATTCCCGTGTTCCGTCAACTCCGAGCTGGTCAGAGTCTCAAGGTAGGTTAGTAATGTTGCAGCATTGAAATTTCCTTTCTGGGTTTTCAAAAATGTTTCGGCTGCCAGATCATTTTCAGACTTCTTCAGATTTTGCTTTAGCTTTGAAGCATCAGAGCATTTCTACAGCGAAATTTTGGATCAAAGTTAAACAGTCGTTAAATTAAAATCATAGAACGGACGTCAATGCCGAAAACTCTCCAATCCGATCTAAGAAATGCCAGAAACAGACTCTACATTTTTGAGGCAAATTCTATTTGTCAGACTTACCGTTAGCTGTAATTCAGGTTTCAGTAGAAATATCTTAGTATCCTACTCATGTCCTGGTTAGGACAAGCTTTTATGTGTATTTATTTTTAAATTTTTTATTTCAGATTTCGAAGTAGAGTGGATTGAGCCGTACGTGCTAATAATATTTGCATTAATTAATTTATTTATTTACTGATTCATATGAAGTATAAAGTTGTGATGTACAAACTTATGCAACTATCAAGACTCACAGTATGTGCAAAGACTCAGCTTAAAGTTGTGGACTCGAGAAGCAGGAACTTCGCCTGACGTGTTTGGCGTATGGTTATACCAAAACGCCATGAGCTCTGGCGACTCCTTGGTGCGGGTCGTCATTCTCTTGATTGTGCGGTGGTTTCTTTCCACTACTCCATTTCCTTGGGGTCGGTAAGCAGCGGCAAAAATATGGCCAATTCCATATTTCTTCATCATGCTTTCTGCTTGGCAGCTTCTGAAGACCGTTCCATTATCGGACAGAATTTCTTCTGGGATACGGTGCTCCAATATCACCTGCTCCAACTGTCCGATACCACTTGCAGCATCTTCCTTCTTCAGCACTCGCCACACGCAAAACCGTGTGGAATTATCCACTATGGTAAGATAGGGCTTACCACAGTAATGGGTAATATCTATGGCGAGTCGCTTCCAAGGGCCAGTTGTAGTGACAATCCCTTCTTCTACTCGAACAGGGGCGGGGTCGACTCCTCTACAAATATCACATTTTTCAATCACTTCTTTTACAAGACTTCTTGTTACATTCGGCTGGATGCATTTCTTCTAAGATTTTATCGATTTTCGATTTTCGATTTTGGAGATTTTCGATTTTCGATTTTCGATTTTCGAAAGATTTTCGACGTCTCAGCCATCCAAGTCTTTGGAACTCTTGTCAATTGGTTGGCTTTGTTGTGCTCGGAAGCAACCAACTTTATTTGCAGTCGCAGTTGAAATTCCTTGATCAGTTCTCTAACGATGTCCAGTCTTCGACGCGTTAGCATCCTGGTTAGTCCAGCCACCTTGAGCCGGTGAGTATCGTTTACAACCGAGCTCAACCAGCCAGCAACGGTAGCGGAGTCAATGTAGATGGTGATTGTTTATAGGCCCCACTTGATCGCCATGTTCAAACCCTTTACTACCGCCTCCAATTCGGCAATTGTTCTCATCCCGCAACCAAGTCCCATCTTCAACAATTGTTCCACCAATGGCAACTGCCGCCCCGAGGGCGTCACACCATACGTCTCCCTTTTTTCGCCTGGAGGTACCGCCCACCCACCGGTGACGGGATCCTGTGTCATCACTCTTCCGACCAGTTCCTTCGCCCTTGCTTGTATTTCTTGTGGCAACACCTCGTCCCAGGCTTGACCGTTGGTTGATCTTTTCAGAAACCCACATGCAACCCGCGGCCACCCCGCCACCGGATAGTGTCCCACCAGCTTGCCACACAGTGAGAATAGGTCACGCTTACTTAACCGTCCGCTTGGTAGGTCTATTTTTTTATCTCGACGCCAGATATACTGTCCATCCTTTCCCTTGCCACTTATAGCCCCAGCACCCGCGCACCGTCCAAATTCTCAGCATCCTTTGCTTCCAACCCGTCTATACTCAGGTGTTCTTTCACGTAATCTGTTGTCGCCACGGTAGTGTCACAGATGATGTCATCGAGGCAGCTGTCTGTAGCGGCAGCTATGGTCGGGTCGAGCGACAGAACTTTCTGCAATACGGCCCCTACCTTCGGCGCTATGCTGAGCCCAAAACCCATGTCATCGCGTAGAGCTGATTCTTGAATACCACGGCTTGGTAAGGGATATTGTCGGAGTGGATTCGGATTTGTAGATAAGCTTTTCTTAGGTCCAGGAGTTGCACGCTTGTTCCTTTCGTCCGCCAGCGTCGAGGCTTTTCTGGACACACAGCGCAGCTTCTTCCGGGGTAGCTAAAATATGTTTGTTTAGCTCACGGTATCCATAATAGGGCGCACACGTCCTTTCCTCGGTTCGTCTTTTGCCATGAAAGCAATGATGCCTTTCACTTTTCCATGCTTAGAGGGGTTGTGCAGCTCCAGCCACCCATCTGAAATCCACTTTCCCACCTCGACATCGAAGCCTTCCCTCGCTTTTGGAGTCATGCCGTAGTCAGCTTTGGTATTTCGCAGTTCAGAAGGCTGGTCTGCCATCGCCACCGAACTACCAAATAGGAGCCGTTGAATCGGGCCTCAAAATCCGATTCCTGGATGACCATGGCTGGGTCGCCGCGAAAACCGATCTCTTTTGTCGCAGAAGCTAGGGGGCGTACGTCCGGGCCGCAGTTAAGTTTTAGTCGTCGTGTGTCGCAGCTGATTTCAACCGATCCATCGCCTCTGATTAGCACCCCTTGCAGTAGGCCAATGTAGTCCATTCCCAAGATCAGATCAATTCCCGGCAGCAACATCTCGTTTCCAAGCACGTTTGAATCCACCCGTCGACTGCTGCCTTCCCTTTCAATAGCAGCTGACAGCTCCCCTGTTTGGGAATCGTTCGTCCTCCCAGAGTTGTCACCCGGCCGAGACCCACCCTTTTCCCACCGTTTGCCCAATTTGTATCGATAAGCGAGGCCACTTTCGACGTGAATACCGAAATAGTGCACCCTGAATCCACTAGCGCCTCGCAATCAAGCTGGCCATTTATTATGACCCATATTGTTGGCAACTTCAATGGGAGACGCCATCCTGCGCCAGCGCCGACGACGCCTTCCTGACCCCGTTTCCCTGACCACAGTTTGCTGCAGTGTGGCCTCTCTGCTGGCAAAGGTAACAGATAATTTTGCAATCACGTCGAAAGTGCCTTGGCTTACCGCAACCAAAGCAAACCCCCTTGAATGTTCTCCCCGACCGGGGCCATTCCCACGGCTAGAGTTCATTCCAGCGAAAACCACCGGGTCTACCCGTCTGTCCGCCATCACGGCTTTCACACACTGAAGAAGTTCTCCGATGGTTGATTCCCGAGGTTTGAGAGCTTTCACTTGCGCACCGACATCACCAGGCAGCCCGCAAACGAACTGACATTTCAGCACGTGTTCGTCTTGACTGCCCGCCAGATCCAGTAGCCGGCGGAGATCAGCAAAATATGCATCAGCGGACTCGTCGTCTTTTAGGATTCTGCTCTTTAACAGTGTACGAGGACAGTATCGCCAGTGGCGACGAAAAGAGGACGATTGGTAGGGGGTAAGGGCTAACGCCGAAATTCCTTTATGTCGTTGTATTGTACCTTCTTCGCATCATCCATTTGATCGAAATGGCAAACGCTGACCCAAAAGTGGGATGAACTTGGCCAGATCGTCGATTCCCTGTAAGCTCGCCACGAGCTCAGCCTTCTTCAACCACTCCATCACTTCGTCGTCCTCACTGCCGCTGAACCTTTTCAAAGTGTCTGTAATCTTCACAGACATGCTGACTTTAATATCTGAGCCGAAATAGCTTGATGTACAAACTTATGCAACTATCACGGCTCACAGTATGTGCAAAGACTCAGCTTAAAGTTTCAAATTCATAGCTTTTATACTGCATTTTATTCTTCATTAGGATGTTCTTCATTACTATCTTCTTTGGTGGAGGTACAGATCTTATCCAATGACCATTGTATCACAAGTTGGATTAAGAATTTTTATTTCTGGAACATTCGATTAGTAAATTTATCTGGCACTAATTAACATAAGATTATTTTTTAATATTTTTCCTATATTTCAGTCCTCCTAAGGTGCACTCTCCGGATTATGCCAAAATAGGTGTGTTAAATAATCACATAAACATATTATTATACTATTATAAACATACTATGTCAACAATGATGATTACTTGGTTATTTGCATATCCTAGATGCTACACAAATAGCAGGCAGAGTTGCTTACCTTTCGTCTTTTTCGTCTTTATTGTTAAGTATCAGTTTGACACTTAATTTGTTCGTCACAGTTATTGGATGTCTTTTGCGATGATAATTATGGTTTTGTATTTCAGCATTTGATGCAAAGGAATCCTTCAAAAGAATGGTGTCTTGTCCTGCTATTGTGCCCCTTCACTCACCGACGGAGGTTATTTTATATACTTCAATTTTAAAATTTTCGTTTATGAAGTCCATTATAAAATTTTATATTCGTTGTGTTAGCCAATTTCGGCAATTCCAGTACTGTAGGAACTCAGTTAAACTTATTCGATGCTCGATTTCTAATATTGCTAATGGTTGGTCTGCATCAATTACCTTCTCTGTGTTACCATGGCCCAGAGATTTAAATCCCACCAGAAGCAAATTCTTTTTTGCTTTAATTTTTAATTTAAATAGTTCCTTAAAGAATATTAATTGCAGCCTTACGGTTTGACCGCTATGGAAGCCTGGGAATCTTATAAAGAAATGGAAGACACTTATGAAAGGAGCTTTAGGTAGCTGATAAATTCTTTTTAATGTAGTGTAATAATAAATATTAATTTAAAACTTAGTTATATAAAATAACATATTTAATATAAATAATAAAACTAAAAATACTAATAAAACTAATTTAGCATAATATAATTTAATATAAATTAATAAATTTGAAAAAGAATGAAAGAAAAATTAATTGTGAAAACTTTTATTTTTACCATGTCTAACTATTTTCTTGATGCATGTTTATTTTAACGCACAAATTGTTTTCATTTAATGCACTTCCTAACCGCTTTACACTAAGGATTCAATTTTCATTGGGCTGTAAAATGTTTAATTAGAGTATGCACCAGAGTGTAGACATAGTTGATAGGACAATTGAATAAATAATTTTCGTTTAAAAATATTTTCTTCAAGCGTTCCGTGATAAACGTTCTTTCATATGTCTATACTCTAACCACTCTAGTTGGTAAAAATTGCAAAATCTTAACCCTACCTAATTCAAATTGTCGGATTCTCAATACTATTTCCATATTTTCTCTAAACTTCTTTATTCTGAATTCTATACTTCCGTCAAACTACTAAAGGTATACTATGTGCAGCAAATGTATCGAATTTATTTTCTTTCAATACAAAGCACAATAAATACAAAGCTTTTAAATATAATAAACCTACTTGGCACTTGCTACTTATGCAAACAAATTCTGCTTGAAAATAATTCACAAATCTGTGCAAAATTGCCGGGTTTAGAAGGAGGTCAGTAGAATGTATCCAGAAAACAGTAAACTGGAATTACATTGTGCACATTCTGCACAAATTTATAATCCTAGATGACATGTGCCATGAATTGTGCAGTGAAGATATTCAGTCACAGGATATCCCCGTCACAAATAAGTTTCAAATATACCTGATCCATACAGATAATGATAGATGCAATCTTTCTGCACAGCTTTCGAGGAAGAAATTCTCAAAATTTAACTCTTTTCATTAAGAATTTAAATATTTGCGGAATTCCAATCTTCAATAACCTATCTGTACTGTAATTATTTGTAGTTTCTTACTGAAAATGATATTTCTAAAACATTGATGCACGTACTGTGCTTTCGTTAGTTGGACAGACACATTGCTACAACACCAAAAACGTTCAGCTCTTGATTTTGTCTTGTTTATGTCAGAGAATCTTAATTTCTTAATACTTGTTAGAATTATTCCTCATGGCCAAATCGGTCTTGAAACATTACGACCTTTTTATGCGGGTTAAGATTTTGATAATATTATATTGATCCATGCAATTATGCAAATTAGGTAAATCCTTCGTCTCGCCTGATTTAGGATGCCCAACATCGAAGTGGAGCCTCCTATGGTGGCACCGCCGGAACCGGAACCCCCGATGCTCCTCTCAGAACCCTCAATTCCGGAAGAACCGGCTCCCGAATCCGACCCGGAATCAGAAGCTCAACCACCCAGTTTACTCAGGTTTGATCTTCCTCCGGCCACCCTATCAGGTTTCCCCCCTCGGTTGGGAATGTATTCACACGAGGTTCACTTCTTCACCTACTTTTGCATTAAACAGAAACCTTGGAAAAGGCGTTTTCCATGGGACAAGTCTGTCAAGTCCTTTTAAGTGTAGACAGATCTAGGTTCCGCGAATGTCATGGCGTAGCTGATTTCGGAAGCTTGTCATGCGGTATTGTAATGGTGTCCCTAAGCTTTCACTGGACTAATTACGATACATGGTATTTATATGTTCGCACAACCATAAAAATTGCAATTTTCTGAAAACTGCAGAATTCACATTTTGCACATCTTGCTGAGTTTGTATACTCAAGGTTTTTAATGGCAAACTGAAGAAAAACTTGCTAGCTGCATAAGTTTAAGTCAGAGTACAAATTTCTGATTCTCTGAATAATTCAAACAAGGATGCGTTGCTGTTTTCTTCTCAGTATAGCCTTAGCTTGTGACAGTTTAGCGTGTGTGAGTTCACAAACCCCAACTCGTTACTGCTGACATGACTTCAAACAGTGCCAATGTAGTACATTAAAGTTTGATTTATTTATTTGGTATTATTGATCAAAGGTCTGTCACTTTTGAATTTTAGCGGTCTTCGCATTGCACAGTAAACCAGTAACATCAAGAGTACATAATATAAGAGTATGAAACTCTTACACTAGCATGTACAAATCATGCTAGGTATGCTCGGTTCATTAACTCGGACCCCCCCGTAACTTCCGGGGGGTCCCACTTTGCACTAATTACACGCTTTCATATAAGCGTGTGTCTGCTCGCTGATTGGCCCATTATCCTAAGACTTATGGTAGGTAATTTATTAGTTATTTTAATTAATTAATTATAACTTTAATTAGTTTAGTACAACCAAAAAACTTGTTCGACAACTTTGTAGCATTTTTCTGCTCTTGCCAATGATATAAAAATTGTTGCACGCTACATTTCTGCAAATTTTTGTAATGTGCAACAATTTTTATATCATTGGAAAGAGCAGAAAAAATTCTGCAAAGTTGTCGAATTAATTTTTTTGACTGTACTAAACTAATTGAAGTTACAATTAATTAATTAAAATAACTAATAAATCTCCTACAATAAGCCGTAGGCTAATTAGGCCAATCAGCGATCAAACCCACGCTTATATGAAAGCGTGTAAATAGTGCAAAGTAGGAACCCCCGGAAGTTGCGGTGGGAAGTCCCGAGTTAATGAACCGAGCATACCTAGCATGAGTTGTACATGCCGGTGTGAGCGCTTTATACTCTTATATTATGTACTCTTGGTAACATCTTAGCTATAAAGCATTTAAGCTTTGTGTACTTGTAGTTTGCCCTTGCTGCTAATGGCGGCTGATTTAGCACATCTTACCTTAAAGTTTGCATTTAAGTTCACGAGTTTTGAAGTCCTTACCTTTGCTAAAGCTTACAGCCAGCTCATTTGCATGGTTTACGATTTCGTTATCCGGCAAAAGACACTTTAATAATAAACAAGTTCCGTTTTAATTGTTATATATTGGCTTGTTTAGTACTTGTATTTTGGTTGCGTTTAACCTACCGCAAAACGTTAGTTAGTTAAGTTTCAAAAGTTTACAAAAATCTATTTTATTCTTGCTTTTAAGCGGTTATTCAAAAAGAGTTTGCCATTGCCATTTTCACAAGATTCAAAGAATTGACAAATTTGAGCTGAAAACATACAAATGTCTCAACCGTATTATTGCGTGTAGGTTTATGCTTTCACTTATTATTTGTATATTTATTTTTGTGTATTTTTCAGCCCAGTGGATCTGGAACCAGATATGCTCAGCTGCGCTTCATCGCTGATCTCATCGCCCACAGAATCCGTTCTGGAATTTGGTGACGCGGAAGCTATCGAATTTCCTTCGGATTCTGGCTTGAGCACTGAGACCGAGAAAATTTCCGAGTCCGAAGAACCCGTTACTTACTACGGGAAATTTACCCGTCTACAGTGTTCAAACTGAAGCCGTGGACTCTGAACACGCCATTCAAAGCGCCATATCCTGCCCGGATTCCTGCATGACACACGAAAAGCCTTCACTTGTAACCGAAAACTATTGTTTTGTAGTCGACGGAGACAAGGTGAAAATTGCGAGATTTTGTCGGAAGGTCAGGACTGGTGGAAACCGACTGGTCGGCCGACCAAATACTACTACTCTGATGATTTGAAAGTGTTTCACAAAGTTCAGATTGTTGCTGTGCGCGGAAAAACCATCCGGGCCCGAAAACAGAAGGATGCTAAAACCGAAGTTCCGTTGGCCAACGTATTCCGGGTTTCCCGGTATTATAGTTTCTGGAAAACCTGTCCAGCCTTCCACCGAATCATTACCGTCATAGCTCCCTGTCGAGGACACCAAACGATGGAATTTCAAGAATCGAATCTTTGTCCAGTACCTTTGGCGCGATGCCAAAGAGTCGGACAAAGTTCGGGTCGCCCTGGAATAGAGTCCTCACAATTCCAAGATCCTACAGTATGCACACGTAGTTGATCCTTCTAAGCGTCGACGCACATTTCACTTTTAGCCGTTCCCCACCTTTCCTCATCTTACCCGATATTCCAGTTCCTGTAGATTTCTGATAGCTCACTGTATGCTTAGGTCCCCTCTTTAAATGTACATCACTAAACTGTGAAAATGTCAGGCACAAAAGCACAAAGCACAATGCACAAAAAGCACAACTGTGATGAGAATATGCCTGATTTTGTCATAGACGGGATTCGACGTGTGATTTACTATTTCTGTTATTGTGATATTTTGTGTCAATCCAATTGTCCAATTAGTATCCGTTCAAAAAAGTGTGACGTCATCAGAAGCGTGTAACTTCATTTGTGAATTTGAGTCACGTGTCAATGTGAGTTCACGGCTGTCCTTGTGTTGTTCGCCATTCAGTTTGCATGGTCAATTTATTGCATGGTCCTGCATGAATGTTTATGATTTCGTGCAACGCTTGTCCTCTAAACAAGAAAGAATGAAAAATTGTACACTGCAGTCACTAATCCAAAGTCTTGGTCCGAACACGGATGCTGGTGGTGAGTGGTCAGTATACCCTTTTTGAGCTGATCAATTTTTTTTGAAAAATCAAAGATCATTTGTTTTTCTTGAACTCAACTCACAAAGCAAATAGAGTTAGTAACATTTGTAACACCAATAACATGAAGACTTTCAAACAAATAATTTCCTAACGTTGAAGCTTGCTATATTTTGTAATACTACGAGAAGGCAACACTTTGTATACTACTTAAGCCAAATTATTAAAATATCAAACAGTTCATTACTTCTTACGTAGCTCATTTAAATTGAAACAACATTTAAATAGGATGTTTTGAAGGTTTTGAAGTTTTTTGTGTTAACTATTTCATTTACAACAAATTAAATACTACCGTTTAAATGAAGAAGCTTTTAAGTTTGAAGGGCCTGAAGGAAAAAAATCATTTTTTTCATTTCTAAATTTTCTTCACTTTTTTTTTTTTTTTTTTTTTTTACAACCTGTTAAATTAATACCTTTTTTTTTCCATGTATTGAGAAAAGGGTTTTTCTTTTTTGAGATTTTTTTTTAACCCTTTTAATATGATTTTTTTTTTTTGTTTTTTAGCTTACATTTTCCACAATAATTTTTTTTTTAGCATACCTTGCACGATTTGCAGTGGTTTGACAAAGGTCTCATGGAAGGTAAGAAAATGCAAGAGCATTGTTTTCGTGCATCTTGATGTGGCAAGAGAAGACACGGCACTTTTGAATTTAACCACTGTTACACAGCCATCACTAAATTTTCTTTAACGGATTTTGGATGCATATTTTTTTTTGTTTTTTTGAGGCAAAAGAGACATATAATTCAAATTTTGTTTCATCCAGATTTACCCGATTCCGTTGGAGAATTGGATCGTTAAAGGAATTTTGCGAATTTCCCTGAGCCTGTACATTTTCTGGTCTCACGACTTACTCGAGAAAACCCACAAAATTGTGAACTGTCCCGTCGACGCTTTGATTTGATCTATATTTATGTTCTACGTTTTCCAATTTTCGGTTTAGCTAAACTTCACAACACGGCTTATTTAAAGCATTAAGGAAACTCATTTCCGCTTAATGGCATTTGTTTTAATATCAAAATAACGAAAACGTTGTCATTGGGATCAAAATAAACATGATAAATGTTGAAATATAAAACAATGCCAACGCTTTGAAGGTCACCAGAACGCAGAAACCAATTGCTATTTTAAAGTCACTTGCCTTTGTTGTAACGATAATTCACTGCTTTTAGGACGCTTCGAGAGCACAGTATCTCAAATTCGCTACCACCAGAATCGCTGAAAACCTAAATAGTTTCCTTGAACAATTGATAATTGACACTAATAAATTTCTCTGATGCGTTCTTGACGTTTCTTGCCGCGGGAACTGTCCATAATTGAATCCCATTGATAGCAGAAGATGTCCAGCCAACCAAACCCTATGTGTGGAACATTTTGCCCTTCTTTGTTACAATTAGTTGCAATTATCTGCAGCCCGTTACTGGAAACCAATCCCCAAGCTGCTATGCTTACCCTTACTGTTGTTTGCATGGTCGTTGTAACCTGTAACTCTGTCGTATCAATGTCGTAATACTGTAGCAATGTTGAGACAGAAAGCATAAATGCTAGTATTTCTAGCATTAATGGAGAGATTATAATAAAATTGTATAAAATATCTCTGCGTTTATATTCTGCAAATATTGCTTTATCAGTTGCAGAAAAAATTTAGAGATAATTTTTAACAGACACCCAATTCAAAAGTTTTCTTTAAGTAATTTTAAATAATTCTCATTCTTTATGATTTTGTGTAATTAGAAATATTATATTACATTTAAAGGACATAAAGTTCAAACGAACGAAGTTCAAATTAACATGAAATTACACTAAAACATCAAGATATTCCATGTGCCAGGTTTAAATTTCGTTTTGTAGAAGAAACAAACATTATCTGTTTTAGAAAAAATTGTTCTCTGGCTGCGGCATAATGCCATGCATTCATTTTATATTTACTGACGTAATTAAAAGGGCATCCAAGATAATTATTTCATAATTTATTTACTAATCCTGTTTCATTGATTGTTAGTCTTCTAATATCAATATTTTACTATACTAAAAATAATAACTTTTGTTTACTCTAATTATGTAGACAGAAACATAAAGTAGAATGATATTAGCATTGGTTTCTTTCACTGAAATATAAACTTCAATTCGTTTATCTAATTCCATATTTTGAATCACAAGTATATATAATTTCTATTCTTTACAACAGAAAAGAAATGTTTTATAAAATTGAAAAATTGTTCTGAGCTAATCAAATTTTGTTTTCGAGCAGTTTTTTTCAGAAGTTCAGAGCTTCAAATAGACTGACCTTTTAAATTTTCAGCATCATAGAGTCGGATGAAGCAAACAATAACGAGTCCGTAATTCGAATTTCCACTGCCTCAGATGAAGAAGACGATTCCTTAATCGAATTTTCGGTGGGTGATTTTCCAGGCACCTCTGTTGCAGGAAAGGAATCTGAGAGAGAAAATTGGTTACCATCACGACATTCCGGTCTTTTCCGTAAAACCAAGAAGCCGTGAATACAGAGAAGCCTAGTAGCGCCATCAACTGCCCTGACCTTTATCTGGGCAAGAAACCGCCGACTATGGTTACGGAAAACTATTGCTTCGTAATTGATGGAAATTCGGTTGACCTGGAATCCGTTGATGAGGATGACAATTGGTGGAAGCCAACCGGAAAACCGACCAGATTCTATTACTCGGAGGACTCTAAGACATTTCATCGGGTGGCAGTGGTTATGTCTAAGGGTCGAATTGTTGCTGCAAAGCTACGACAGCGTAAACGCAGCAACAGCAGCAGCACAAATGTGCCGCTTGACAAAGTCTATAAGGTTTCTCGACTTTACAGTTATTGGCGAACGTGTACGGATTTTCATCGAATTATTTCAGTCGTCACTCAGGCAGAGGATGAGAATTCGACAGAAAATTTGGGATTTCGGCGAATATTTCTTCAGTACTTGTGGCGCGGAAACAGAGAGGAAGACAAACGACGCGTCTCAACCGAATTTCATCCGACAATTCCAACCCGTCGACGCAGTACAATGCATGGAAAAACAAAGCCGAAATTTGATAGACGAAAATCAACTTTTATATAATGGAAGATTTTAAGCTGTCACAGCAATAAAGCCTCACCCGCATCTTGGCTAAGAGAAATGTGTAGATTGTTTGATGTTCTTTATATGTCTGATTATATGTCTGATTACATCAGGACAAGTGTTTTGCACACAAGGCGATTCAACCGTTGATAGCTTCTGTCACGATACGGCGTGAATGAAAATTCTCCAAGTGAAAACTGCTCCAATTTTGATCTCTACATTTACTCAAATTTCAGTTTAAATTTGCCTTTTCGCAAATTTCCCTTATTAATTTTTCGCTTATTTTTCGAAAAATATTTGTCAAAGTTATCTACAAAGCATAACAAGCTTTTCACTATTGATATTCTGGATGCATCAGGCAATATCATCCCTCTAATGTTTATGCCTTAGCATTGGAAGTGGGATGCTCGCGACCTGCGGACTTCAGACCTGTGTCCCACAAACCACCACCTACAAAACGCACTTGTTTAGTCGAGATATTCACTAAATATAAGTGTTCCCTCTTTAAGGGGGGGTCGACTAAACTTTTGCCAAAATATCTTTCGATTTGATTCATTTTTTGACATGAATATAAGCCATGTGCGTGGGCAAAAAGTGTCCACTCGTTGTTACTAGCTGCACTTCCTGTGGCCTGCTGTAAACTTCGAAGAACCTGGCCGACCCCCCCGATTTTGGCGACACCCAATATAAATACTTAAAAATTTCTCACAACTGTTTGGTTCAATGAAAACGACTACGTTTTGGCAAAGCAAGGGAAGATATATTGGGCAACATTGCCGTGGCCTTAGCTTTGCTGTAAACCTAATGGTTAGAGAGCAGATCTAGTCTAAGCTTGAA
>JASAND010026633.1:0-41751 GCA_030248195.1 Trissonchulus latispiculum
TGCTAAAGGGGAGAATAGGGAAATGCTGCTAAAGCGGAAAAATGCCAATAGTTTCGTGCAGATTAATGTCTGCTCAGCGCCTAAAATTATTGAAACCAGCTTTTTGGCACAGAATAGGGAATCTAGCCAGCGCCTAAAATGACTGAAACCAGCTTTTTGGTGCAGAATAGGGAATCTAGCTAGCGCCTAAAATGATTGAAACCAGCTTTTTGGTGCAGAATTGGAATCTAGTCAGCGCCTAAAATGATTGAAACCAGCGTCTGGGGTAGAATAGGCGCCTCGCCATCCACCCTATTCCGCGTGAACTCGAAGACTTCTTCGTAGAATGAATTTGAAATAATAAGCACTTGACATTTGCGTGTATACCTGTGTCACATAGGCTGTGTGTAAGTGTTCGTGTGAGTGCATCAGCAGTTCCTCGTGAAGTTCGAAAAAGCCAGGTTACTTTAGGTAGAGGGATGATGCGTACTCACAAACAATGCCAGGTGTCGTACAATTATTTGCGTGCAGCTGAATGTATGAACTCACGCATTATGCTAACCTTGGTTTGCACATGTTGCTCAGGAGGTTGAACAAACATTATCATGGAACAAAATTTATCATGTTAAATACGTATATATACTTACACGTTTATGTATTCTATGTGCTATATATATATATACGCTATCGTGGTGGAGAATTTGAGTGGACTTGACGAAGCCAAATGCCTTTATGTACATACAGTATGTAGACGTATTTTATCTTAGGGGCGCGGTAACTAATTTTTTCATGGTGACTGATTCATTTTCATTTCATTCAGTCACAGCGGAGGCCACATTACATGACACCATCACAGTGTTCAGTCCAGCAGACAGCTCCTTGTGCGGAATTACTTTATCATTTCTACTCACAAGTTATCTCATAAGCCTTCTCAATCCAAACCAACCAAACATTCGCTATGGCGATGGACTATGTCACTGGAGCACTTCACTCGAATAGGGAGGACATGGGGAGGTGCTCATTTCTACCTGCAGATCGCTGAGCTTCAACGGTTTTAGGCGCTGCATCAGATTCCAATTCTGCACCAAAAGCTGGTTTCAATCATTTTAGGCGCTGAAGCAGATTCCTATTCTGCACCAAAAAGCTGGTTTCAATCATTTTAGGCGCTGGCTAGATTCCCTATTCTGTGCCAAAAGCTGGCTTCAATAATTTTAGGCGCTGAGCAGACATTAATCTGCACGAAACTATTGGCATTTTTCCGCTATAGCAGCATTTCCCTATTCTCCCCTTTAGCAATGACCGTTACGGCATTTTTGTTACTAGTTTCTTGTATTTTTCCGCTGTAGATCACATACGTATTACTTTTCGACTTTAATAAGCAAACTGCATTTTCACGGATAAGATGTGTGTAGCAATGTCGGGGAGGCTAGTGGCGCTGAGTGGGTTAGGATCAAATCCAAATACTTTTATTAGGACCTTTTATGCAAAGTTGTGCACACAAAAGCGAGTGTTTAACGTAATTTTCTGAATCGCTGACGATGTGCGGGGGGAGTGGCGGCACCGCGTGGGGAAGGATAGAAATCAAAATGGCAGACTGTTTTAAAGGCACTTTTAATGCAAATTTTAGACCGCAAAATCGTTGGTTTTGCGCAGTTTTCTGAATGGCTGGCTGATAGGGTTGGGCATCGGAAAAAAGTCCCGGAAAAAACGGTTTTTTTCCGTTTTTTCCTTTTTTTCCGGAGGGTCGGAAAAAAACGGAAAAAAGTCGGAAAAATTTAGTCATTCTGGGCAGTTTTAGTAGCGTTCAAATGAAAAATTTTAGCAATTTTTCTAAAATTTTGCTCCCTTTTTTCAAATTATTGTCTTTGCTTAGAGTTTGCTCTTATTTTGAAGCCCGAACTTAATTTGAAGATTTCTTCACTTTTCATGAACTGCTCAGCTTTATGAAGTATTATTGTCAGTTCAACGAGAAACTCTTTATTATTACGGCCGAGAACAGACAGACAGACAGCTTTTTACTTACATCTAAAATCCAAAGTTGTGAAAGAAAAAAATGTGCACACGGTAAAACTATTTCAAAGTTGTCACTGCTCCCAGAAACTAAGCTAACTGGGAGTTGTGCCCAGTCTGTTGTACCTTCGTTTGAAAAATTTTTTCACAACTGCTTAGTTTGGATACGTTGAAAAGCTTATTAAAGTGGTTCAAATGGCGTTTACATGACGAAATATTCGTTAAGACCGGATACAAATGTTATAGAAACAAATTTTGAGACGCTCTGGATTGATTAGGACAGGGAAAAAAAGTCGGAAAAAACCGGAAAAAAGTACTTTTTTTCCGCTCGACTTTTTTTCCGGAAAAAAACCAACCCTACTGGCTGATGATGTGCCGAGGGGGAGAATACGGCTGCGCGTAGGGACATAGAAATCTAAATAGCAGGCTCTTTTATGCGAATTTTAGAACGCAAGTGAGTGTTTAATGCAGTTCTCTGATCGGTTGCCGATATTTGGGGGGGGGGGGGGGCAGCGGCGCGCGTGGAGGGGGAGGCTCTTACATGCGAGATTTGAACGCAAATAGCTGACGATGTGCGGGGGGGTAGCGGCCCGTTTGGGACACAGAGATTTAAATGTATATGCGAATTTGAGAACGCAAATGAGTGTTTAACGCAATTTTCTGAATGGCTGATGATGTGCGGAAGGGGGGG
This sequence comes from Trissonchulus latispiculum, assembly GCA_030248195.1. Classification (NCBI taxonomy): domain Eukaryota; kingdom Metazoa; phylum Nematoda; class Enoplea; order Enoplida; family Ironidae; genus Trissonchulus; species Trissonchulus latispiculum. The sequence goes on from JASAND010026633.1 coordinate 2,681, forward strand.
GCTAGCGGCGCCGCGTGGGGACACAGAGATTTAAATAGCAGGCTCTTATATGCGAATTTGTGAACGCAAATGAGTGTTTAATGCAGTTCTCTCATCGGTTGCCGATATTTGGGGGGGGGGGGGGAAGCGGCGAGCGTGGGGACACAGAGATTTCGCCTCACCAAGGACTTTCATTTGATACCACAGTTGAAAACTATTCAAAAAAACGATTTTTGACCAGTCCGGACTCTTGTCAGGGCGCCACAGGCCGCTGGGACCACTTTGGATGGGTCATCCAAGATTTAAATAGCAGGCTCTTATATGCGATTATTTAGAACGCAAATGAGTTTTTAAAACTCAATTTTCCGATTCCGGACCCTGATGTGCTGGGACCACTTTGGACGGGTCCTCCAATGAGAAAAAAATGTTCGCCTCACCAAGGGCTTTCATTTTCCAATTAAATTTTTAAAAAATCGATTTTTGACCAGTCCGGACAATGGTCAGGGCGCCACAGGCCGCTGGGAACACTTTGGAGGGGTCCTCCAATGACAAAAAATGTTCCCCTCACCAATGGCTTTCATTTGATACCAAACTTGGAAAACATTCAAAAATTCTATTTTGGACCGGTCCGGACCCTGGCCAGGGCGCCACAGGCCGCTGGGAACACTTTGGAGGGGTCCTCCAATGAGAAAAATGTTCCTCTCTCCTAGGGCTTTCATTTGATACCAAAGTCGGAAATTTTTTAAAAAATCGATTTTTGACCAGTCCGGACCCTGGTCAGGGCGCCACAGGCCGCTGGGGCCACTTTGGAGGGGTCCTCCAATGAGAAAAAATGTTCGCCTCACCAAGGGCTTTCATTTGATACCAAAGTTGGAAATTTTTTAAAAAATCGATTTTTGACCAGTCCGGACCCTGGTCAGGGCGCCACAGACCGCTGGGGCCACTTTGGAGGGGTCCTCCAATGACAAAAAATGTTCGCCTCACCAAGGGCTTTCATCTGATACCAAAGTCAGAAATTTTTTAAAAAATCGATTTTTGACCAGTCCGGACCCTGGTCAGGGCGCCACAGACCGCTGGGGCCACTTTGGAGGGGTCCTCCAATGACAAAAAATGTTCGCCTCACCAAGGGCTTTCATTTGATACCAAACATGGACAATTTTGCAAAATAGAATTTTGCCATTTTGGACCTGTCCGGACCCTGGTCAGGGCGCCACAGGCCGCTGGGACCACTTTGGAGGGGTCCTCCAATGACAAAAAATGTTCGCCTCACCAAGGGCTTTCATTTGATACCAAACATGGCCACTTTTGGAAAAATCGATTTTTGACCATTTTGGACCGGTCCGGACCCTGGTCAGGGCGCCACAGGCCGCTGGGGCCACTTTGGAGGGGTCCTCCAATGACAAAAAATGTTCGCCTCACCAAGGGCTTTCATTTGATACCAAACATGGCCACTTTTGGAAAAATCGATTTTTGGCCATTTTGGACCGGTCCGGACCCTGGTCAGGGCGCCACAGGCCACTGGGGCCACTTTGGAGGGGTCCTCCAATGACAAAAAATGTTCGCCTCACCAAGGGCTTTCATTTGATACCAAACTTGGCCACTTTTAGAAAAATCGATTTTTGACCGGTCCGGACCCTGGTCAGGGCGCCACAGGCCGCTGGGGCCACTTTGGAGGGGTCCTCCAATGACAAAAAATGTTCGCCTCACCAAGGGCTTTCATTTGATACCAAACATGGCCACTTTTGGAAAAATCGATTTTTGACCATTTTGGACCGGTCCGGACCCTGGTCAGGGCGCCACAGGCCACTGGGGCCACTTTGGAGGGGTCCTCCAATGACAAAAAATGTTCGCCTCACCAAGGGCTTTCATTTGATACCAAACATGGCCACTTTTGGAAAAATCAAATTTTTGACCATTTTGGACCGGTCCGGACCCTGGTCAGGGCGCCACAGGCCACTGGGGCCACTTTGGAGGGGTCCTCCAATGACAAAAAATGTTCGCCTCACCAAGGGCTTTCATTTGATACCAAACTTGGCCACTTTTGGAAAAATCGATTTTTGGCCATTTTGGGCATGGTCCACGGTCCGGACCCCTGGCCAGGGCGCCACACGGGTCTGGGCGAAACCTACTATAGCCTATGTTGTAGTGCTCCCGCAGCCCACCCCACACGCCCAATATGAAAGCTGTACCTGCAGGGGATCCTTCTATGGGAGAGGTTAAAGTTGGACCTGCGACACGGTAGGGGCCCACCTCCATCAGGGTGCCCCCCAGCCCCATGGATAGGTGATAGAGCAAAACTAATGGGCCATTTAGATTCACCATATAGGGGTTCCTATTCGAATACGAAACCTCAGCCCAGCAGCTCTTATGTATAGGGCTGCCTACTCTGTAGGCCCAGACCCCCCCTTTTACACGTTAACTAGTGACCACTGGCCAGGGCGCCACAGACCACCGAACAGCACCATCTCGTTTCCCGGAGATCTTCACCTTGGGGCGATGCTATAACCCCAATATGAGAACCTGGCTTTGAGCCTAGCTCTCTGTAGACTGGACATAAAATTTTCGGACTTTTTTTTCCGGGGGGGTCAAAAATCGCAAAATCCTAGGAATACACAGACCTATGGGGGGGGGTCATACGGCGAAAAGAAAAATTCGCCCAGAATTGCGGCACTTTCTATCCACAAAAATAGCAAAACCTTATAGAAATTTTTTGTCCTCCGACCTCTAGGGGTGGGGGGAAAATGGAGAGAACTGTGTAGCGGCCAAAGCACCTAATTTGCATATCTCGAGATTGGCTCGACCGATTCGGCTCAAATTTTCACAGCATGTACCCCTGCCCATAGGCTCTTCACACACCGAGTTTGAGCCCGATCGGTCCACTCCTCTTTGAGTTATTAAAAACAGATTCCAAAAAGCCGCAAACTGCCTTAATTTCCCTATTCTAGGTAGTGCGCTAACGCGCACTACCTGAAAAAGAATTTTGCCATCACCCCGTGTAAAAATGCTGTCACCTGCCAAACAGAAGAAATAGCAAAAGGGGCAGTAAAGAAACTAAGACGGGTAACTTTTGTAAAACTGATGTATATATTTCTTACAGCAATATTTAGGAAGTAACTGAGGTGTCAAAGGAGTTGACACATTAGTTAAGTCCACTGTTAAGTTATGACCACCGCTTTGACAGGCCCAGTGGCGTGCACGAACATTACCTTGTTCACTGTGCGTGGATGAACTCCGATGAACTGCACAGACAAAATTATTATAAAAATGGGTTTATTAATATTAAGATGGGGAGCACTAATGGGGAGAGATCAAAAAGTGGGGGGCCCTACTAAAATGAGCCCAGCAGCTAGCCAGCAAACAATACATATGTACAACGTATTTACAGATTTACAATACACGGACGAGTGAGGAAAACAGGGGACAGGAAAACAGCTTTTCGTTTTTTCTATTTTTCCGACGGTGTGAAAAATATTCTATTTGCCGCTTTTTACAACTAAGTCTAGCGTTGTCTGAACTTTCCCGACGATTATGCACAGTTACAACCTTTACCAAGGGGCAGAGTAGGTGGTGGTGGGTATGTTATCTGCTGAAATTGTATTTAGATTTTTCGAAGTTTCAGAAAAATAGACAAATATTTGAAACATGTTCTGAAGGTTAATATAAAATCAGAACATTAGAAAACTATCAAAAGAGTGAACTACTGAGGTAATAAGGCGATGTTAATGAATTTGGATTATATAATTTTGGAGTTGCACGTTTTTACTATGGAATGTGTACAAGGCCGCACCCAGGGGGGGGGGTTCAAGGGGTCTAGACCCCCCCTTTTGGGATGACAAAATGGAAAATTTTTGCTATTTTTATGGCAAAAACAGATATTTTTAAAAACTTTTCGCGCCTTCGGCGCGATAATTTACTTTTTGCAAGAAATTAAAGTCCAATGTACTATTTTTGGGCAAAAATGCAAACATTTTTCAACTTCTGGGGGCTCCGCCCCCCAGACCCCCCGTTACGTTTTACCTTGGACCCCCCCCCCCTTTTCAAAATCCTGGGTGCGGGCCTGAATGTGTATACAGTTGAGAAGCTCGGGTAGTCGGGTACAGAAAGAAATATCCCTGTTAAAACGTCTGGAATTTTTTATTTTACAACGCTACTTGCAAAACCACAAATCAGATCTAGTAGAACAGTCAGTGTATACAGAAATCACCTATAATTTGCTTTACACTATTATTTGCTGAAAATATTTAGTTCCTATACTCATTAATGGAAAGGTGAAAACTGCTTCTATGCTTGCAAAAACATGAAATAGCGCAACTTGGAATACATTGGGTCATTTTGGGGTAACAGGAAAAAACGAAAAATATGAAAAAAGGAAAAAATCGGAAAACAAGTTTTGCCGGCAATCGGCATTTTTTTCCGGCTAAAATCCAGCCTAAGTTACAGACACCAGCACACACGAACATACAAGACGACTACTACTACTACCGCAGAAACATCCTGCTCTTTTTAATTAATTAATCAGTGTTTTTCTTTAGTAAGCAAACGAATACAACTGAATAGTTTGTTTCTGAATAATTAATCATCCGGAGATGGAACACCAATAAACTCCAACAACTCAACACAACAACACTGAAATAATCCGAAAAGTTTACACCAACCACAGCGCACCCCACCCCCGGGCTTATTCTAGTGGAGGTGTGAGGGTGGGAGGCCCCCACAAACACCCTTCCCCCCCCTCAAAAAATCGTTCCCCCCCCCCAAAAAGTGGGTGCCCCTTTTGATACCAACTTTTGCCCTGAAAAAATCGCTCAGAAGGGCAAATTTTCAAAAATTTTGCGGCTTCGCCGGAGATTTTCGCTTAGTTAAAGCGCTACTTTGCACTAAAAACGAACTTTTTCGGCGATTATTATAAAAATAGCGCAATTTTTAGCATGTTAAAAATTTTTTTAGAAAAATTGTGAAAAGTGGGTTTAAACAATCATGAAGGTGAGATAAAACTAAAGCGTATATACTTGAAATCTGAGCAGGGCCAAGCTCACGTCACCGCTAAAACCTGTTGCTGAATGAAATGAAAAATTATTCCTACATACAAACATAAAAATTCCTGTTTAAGTTAGGTAAGACAATAAATTTACCTCTGGAAGGGGCTGGCCTTGTCATTTTTGTGGCCGATGTTGGTACACTGCGACCCGGTTTCTTCGGGCCTTCACCGTCTGGAAGAGGCTAAAAACACAAAATGGAATGAATAATTTCTATGAACATACGTACAATTGTAAACAAAATGGTTTTATCGAAGAAATCTTTAAGATTGTACTGTCATAAATCGACACTGATAAACACGGTTGTCTAGAATGCACAAGGGGTGGAAGCGCACTCACCTGACGTCTTCCGCTGGAAGCAGCGGCGGACTCAATAAGCAAAATTAGATTAAATGAAGAAAGTAAACGAAAAAGCAAACACACATTGACACATTGTTTTCTTTAGTAATTTTTCAAATAAATGTGGAATGATTTCGCCGAACGGTTATGCCTGCTAATTCGACCACACCTGTGTATGGGCTCGACATCGGGGCTAGGCGGCCGATGGTCCTATCACGTAGTTGTAATAAACTGTATACTAAGTGATTCACGGGGGTTTGGCTAATTAATAAAAATATGGAAAACCACGCTACAAAAAACACCTCGCAAAAGATGTTTAAGGGGAGCAAGCAAACGAATGAAGAGTACCAAAAGCACAAACATGTACATGAGTACCGTATTATGTCAAACAGGGGCCCACCCAATAAAACGTCCACAGGCGTATTTTTAGATGGTGGGCGCTTTCTTGGATTCTTCAAAGAAGAAAATTGAAATTTTTTTGCGAATTTTGGCAAAAAAAATTGCTACCCTTAATAAAAGTAGCGATAATTTTCCGAAAAATTTAACAAATTTTTTCTTGAGGTACAGCCCCCCCCGCCCCCCTGAAAATTTTTGTTCAAGGTACAAGCCCCCTCAAAATTTTTTGAGGACAAGCCCCCCCAGGACCCGACCCTATGTTAATGTATGAGCGCAATATTTTATTTTTTTATAATTTTTAATGGCCCCGGCCCATATTTTGTTTTTTGTAATTTTTAGCTACTTCATCATCTCCTGGCATCGTGATCAGGCCACCGTCAACATCAACCAATTTCTCGAAATCGGACAATGGTTCGGTCGACAACACAAATGGTGTGTCGGAAGTCTCAAATGAGGACGTACGTTGCCTGAGTTTATTATCTTTTTCCGTCGTGTGGGATTGCTTGGAAGATGACCACCGGAAAAACGCTGGAGAAATGCTAGTTTTTTACGGAATAATTTTGTTTGGGTAAAACCTAACCCTGACTTATGCATACTTTGCGTAATTGAGCCAATAAGTGCCGTTATTGTTGTTGTGATTTCCGGGTTTGTCAGCCTAGATGGCTATTTGAGTCGCATCAACCATATTTAAACTCGAGCACACGTCTTCGTAGATCGCTAGCCAGCAGCACGCATTCAGAAAAGCCGGTATAGGTAATATCATAGGGGTCGCGGTAGCGACCCCTATAATATGAGTGAAAATGGTCGAATGACCGTGTAAAACAAGGCTGCGCAGAAGCTGCGCAGATTCCTGCGCAGATCCTGCGCAGATTATGTGCGCGAAAAATTGTACGTGTCGAGTTTAGTATATTCGCCAAGTTTCATCCCCGTACCACTTTCCGTTAAAAAGTTGCGCCAAAAATCGCTTACGAGAGTGATGTTTTTTCCGGTTCTCCCCTTTGACGTCTGGTAAGGGGGTTTTGTAGCTTTAATAACAGCAGATAGAAAAATTTTTGCCTATGAAAACCATATATATTCTTGGAGTACGCAACAAAAATAAGCCGATAGGCTAGTTTTTATGCCTCCCAGAGCCGGAAAAAATTTTTGGCGGCGGGCCAAAGTCGGCCAAAACGCTAAAATGGCCAAAAAGTATGCTTCAAAGGCGCCGTAATAAGGGGTGCTATCATTAAGAAGTGAAAGATTCAGACGTCTTAAATCTGAATAAGACGTCTTAAAATTTCTGAATAAGACGTTTCAACTAAACCGCTGATTGACGTTTAACTTAGCAGTTGCTTTCTGCTGGGTCACTTTTGTTATGTTGGCAAGAGGTCACTAAGGTTTGACAAACACATTGTGCATATAGACTCAGGTGATGTGTACGTATATGCATAAAGCACTTGCACATATGCGTTTATACATTGTGCGTTTATATACCCAATGTGTTTGTCACACCTTAGTGACCTCTTGTCAACATAACAAAAGTGACCCAGCAGAAGACAACTGCTAAGTTAAACATCAATCAGCGGCTTAGTTGAAACGTCTTATTCAGAAACTTTAAGACGTCTTATTCGAAGAAGAAGCTTTAAAGACGTCTGAATCTTGCACTTCTTAATGATACCTGAAGAGACTGGGCTATATATAGGGCAATACTGTATATATGGCTGAATAGGACGCATAGTCCAGATTGTTTCAATTGCTATATGATTTTCCGGCCCTCAGCGTAATTTTTGGGTACTGGCCTGCCAAAGTTGGTGAATTTTGGGTCCAACTTTGAACTTAGTTTTTTCGCTTATTTTGCGACCTGGAAGCCTCTAATCTTGCATACAAAGGTTTTTGCGGACGGAGAATCGATTCCCGCTATCAATTTTGCTGCCCGACTGACCCAAGTTGCTGGGCTGGTTCCACTTTGCCGTCTGGAGGGTCATGTCGGCAACCGCTACCTGGAGGCCCATACTGGGCTCTACTTGGCCTCTCAAAACTTTCTCTATAGGGGTTTTCTGGTGCGCCCAGCTCATATCCGGTGTCCGTTTTGCCGTCCGACTCATCCATCTTGCTGGGCTGCGCCCAGCTCATTTCTGGTGTCCGTTTTGCTGTACAATGCACCCATTTTGCTGGGCTGGCTCCACTTGACCGTCTGAGGGGTCAGCTCGGTAAGGGGTCAGGTGGTCCAAAATGAAATTTTTCAAAAGTGGTCAATTGGTACCAAATGAAAGCACTAAGTGAGGTGAGCAACTTTTGTCATAGAATTGCATGCTCAAAGTTTCTGTAGCGTGCTGCGGTGGAGTGGGGTGGGGACTTAGGCGATTTTCGGTCAAAAATGAAATTTTTCAAAAGTGGTCAATTGGTACCAAATGAAAGCACTAAGTGAGGTGAGCAACTTTTGTCATAGAATTGCATGCTCAAAGTGGCTGTAGCGTGCTGCGGTGGAGTGGGGTTGGGACTTAGGCGATTTTCGGTCAAAAATGAAATTTTTCAAAAGTGGGCAAATTTGGTACCAAATGAAAGCCCTAAGTGAGCTGAGCAACTTTTGTCATAGAATTGCATGCTCAAAGTGGCTGTAGAGTGCTGTGGTGGGGTGGGGTGGGGTCTTAGGCGATTTTCGGTCAAAAATGAAATTTTTCAAAAGTGGTCAAATTTGGTACCAAATGAAAGCCCTAAGTGAGCTGAGCAACTTTTGTCATAGAATTGCATGCTCAAAGTGGCTGTAGAGTGCTGTGGTGGGGTGGGGTGGGGACGTAAGCGATTTTGGGTCAAATATGAAATTTTCCAAAAGCGGTCAAAATAGTATCTGCTTGCGCATGGTGTTCGGAAATATATTATGTTGGTTCTTTTTTGCGCATACATATGTAAAAGAATGGAATACAAGAACCAAAAATGCTCCTTCGTCGCATGTAAAATACAAGTGCGTACTCTCAGGCAGGTTGTACAAACACGGAAACTAGCCTGTAAAATGCATATGAGTGGCGTTGAAGTTGTAAATTAAGGAAAACAAGTTGCAACGGCTTAACATATGAGCCTGTCCTACAACGAGGCTCACATTGGCGTCACAGTGCAGCCATTTTAAAGATCATCAGGTCATCGTATTAAAGAAAAAACGAATGAATAGACATAACATGTTAACATTGTGGCTTGAAAGAAATGGACAGAACGAAGTGAACTGCGACACCTCAAGTTTAACTGTACATATGCAAGCTGATGTTTCCCGAAACACCATGGCACCTACTATTTCCGGAAGCACTATAGTACACCTACTGTATTCTCGGAACACTATGACACACTACTCTCACATACGTAATGCTTTCCCCACATGGCTCTGAGTCAGAGCGCAGAGTGGCATGCCGTATAATGCGTATGCACAGTATAATGTCTTAGCGACAAGATGTGTGAAGGACAATTTTGTAATGAAAAGCTTTACGTGCTATTTATATGAAGGTCAAATTTCGACAAATTATATTGTGACATACGCCAATATGAGCCTCGTTGTAGGACAGGCTCATATGTTAAGCCGTTGCAACTTGTTTTCCTTAATTTACAACCTCAACGCCACTCATATGCATTTTACAGGCTAGTTTCCGTGTTTGTACAACCTGCCTGAGAGTACTCATATGTATTTTACATGCGACGAAGGAGCATTTTTGGTTCTTGTTGAGAGAGGTTGTTAGCACTAGGTAGCATAATTTAAGCATTTGGATGGCATCAGTGTAATTTGACATGACTACGCCATGCCCCCCGTGAACAGAACCCATTTGCGCCGTTGACCAGACGGGTGCCAGGGGACACCTGTGGGGATCTCCATTTGATGGGGTCTCCGTTTTCATCGGATCCCCAGGAAGTGCTCATCCCTTTCGCTCTCCCGTCCCGTCTTTTACAGATCTTCCCTTTAACTGATTGCTGTGTGAGCTGTTTCTAATTATTTGTTTAAAACTATATATATATTATTTATTGATTGGACGAATTTTGCAAATTTCAGAAATTGCAAGTTTACAACTACATCGACCAGTTGATTGCCGAAAAGCATCGTCAGAACGCTACGTCTACTTCCTCTTCGAGTCTCGTCTCAGCATTTGCTGATGGAAGCTCACAAGCTGACGGTGCTGCTCCTAGCGATTATGCAAATGAGCTTCTGCGCTGGGAGTCCAGGAATGGAGCCTTTACCACTGATCTGGATGAGGGTAGCCTGGATAGCTTGAATGGCTTCCTAGAGGATGCTGGCGTCTCGGACCTAACAAGTGAGCTGGGGGCCATGCCATCAACTCTGGGGGCGGTATCACCATCAACTGTGGTGGCTGGGCGACAGTCCCTGGATGATCATGGTGTGTTTCCATCCAACTCTGAGGACACCGTCCCCTTTGGTGAGCAGATCCGAATGTGGGAAGATGAAGGCAATCAGGAGGGCTACTGTGAGATATCCGCCGAAGGAGGTTTTCAGAGATTCGGAGGGGCGGATCCCGGTAATCTGGCTGGGGACGGGCAGCAATCTGTGGAGAGCCATCAACAGTTGCTGCAGCACCAGCAGAGCACCAGTAAAGGCAGCACAGAAATGCCTTCGAAAAGGACAGCAGGATTCAGTCTGCTGCATGGTAGCAGATCGCCGCCTGGACCTGAAGGTAATCGGGGGGTCGTATCCAAACGTTTGCTGGAGAAGTCTGTGCGAGTGGACAGCGTTGGACGTAACCTACAACAACAACAGCAGCAGCAGCAGCAACAACGGCAGCAACTGCAGTTGCCAGTACAGGATGCTGAAGAATTGATGCCAGGTAGTCAGCTGGTGGTTGGCAGCTACGAGACCGTGACAACAAGCCGTAGTGGCCCAGCAGTTGTCAAAAAAGCAGAAAAAGAAGAAGAGGAGGAGGAGGAGGAGGAGGAAGAAGAGGAGGAGGAGGAAGAAGAGGAGGAGGAGGAAGAAGAGGAGGAGGAGGAAGAAGAGGAGGAGGAGGAAGAAGAGGAGGAGGAGGAAGAAGAGGAGGAGGAGGAAGAAGAGGAGGAGGAGGAGGAAGAAGAAGAACGACGTGGAAATGAAAATGAAGTGGAAAAGGAAAAAGAGCATATTGAAAGGGATAATAGGCTGTTGGCCGAGCATGGAATTCCAGTGACCCGGCCATTCCTCAGCACCTTGGATAAGCCATCCTATATGGTAAGAAAGTGTCTTTTTCTTTCCCCCCATTTTGAGGGATAATTTTCACGAAATTAATCCAAAATACCTGACACTTTCAGAACTCACTACTTCGCTGTTCTTGAACACATTAGAAGTAATCCCGGAATTTTGAGTGGAGAATTTGGAAATTTTTAATTTTTGCCGAATAGGTCTCATAGGGTTGCTTGAAATTAACCAAAATTGTATCCAATCGAAGAGCTTGTCAAACTATATAACTTTGCTCTTAGACTAATTTTTCTGTTTTCAACACTCCGAGAGATAAACGATATTAATGAATTTTGGGGTCAACAGCTGATTTCCAAATTTCCAGGTTTTTGTAAATTGCTGTAGCCTGTAACTACAACATTCAACAACTCGATAATATCTAAGCTAAAAGCCATTGGCTCTCTCCTGTTCGGACTAAGGCTTCGGCCTTAGTGACTGCAGGCAGGCGTTTTTCATTATTTCTTTATAAGCTATAAGCCATCTACAGGTAATTCTGTGCAAAGATAAGCTTGGTCTTGAGTCTTGCTACAGTTAAATGCTATTTTTCTAAAACTACCGTGCGTTTGCTTTCAACAACTATTGTCCGAGCTGCCTAAATCAAACGGCTAACTATTTCACAGTATTATTTTTCACACTATTGCCGAGGGTCTTTTCTTATTTTTTGTATGTTTCACAGTGCTGTGTAATTCTTATTTGAAGGGTTAAAAATTCTGAAATTTTGATTTTGATTTTCACGTTTGATTCAATTTTTCACTTTGATAAATTTCCAGGTTGCAGGTAACTGCTGGCGCACCCAAGAAAATGACCCCCGCAAGACTCCGCAATTCAGTTATCTGTGCTTTTTCTTGCCGTAAAAAATGGGGGTGAAGAAGTGGGGGGCGCCCTCTCCACTAGTGGGGGGGGGGCCCAAAAGTGGGAGAATCCAAAGTGGTCTAAAATTGGCAAAACTGCAGTAAAAATAGCCTGTTTTCTACATATACTGCTATAGCTATGTTTAAAAGTGCTCAAAATCGAGTTTGAGTACTAAAATATACGATTTTTGACCAGAAAATTCCGGCGAATCCGGAAAATTTTGACCAAAAATCCTTAGGCATTTTCTGGGCACCTTATAGTGAGTGGGGGGAAGCCCAAAAAAGTGGGGGTGGGGGCGGTGGGGGGGGAAGGGGTCAAGTGGGGGGGCGCCCCTTCCCCCACTAAAAAAGCCCAAGTTATATATGGTATATATAGAGTTAAGTTTGATCGATTTGGAAAGGTTTCTGAAATCCTAGCTTAAATGGTGTGTAAACCAGCGTATAAAGTAGCTACATTAAGTTAGACCACATCACTAAACTGTCCTCATTTCAGGCGTTAAAATGGTATATCATTCACCATAAAGTCGTAAAATTTAGCAAATCATGACGTTTTGAAAATGCAAAAGTTACAACCACCCCGTAAACGGGAAGTTAGTTAAAACAAAAAGGGACCCTTTCAGGAACTCAAACCTACAGAAACTGGCTTTTTCCTGCAGAGAAGATATGGAGGGGGCCCCCCAGAAATCGGTCCCCCCCAGACTTGGGTCGCCTCCCTCCAGACCTGGAGGGAACCCCCCCAGACTTTCCCCTCCAGAAGATTTTGCCTAGGAAAAAGCCAGAGAAGGTTATAGGTCGTCGGTGCTTATCTGCGGAATCCCAGCCCGAAGCCAGGAGCGACAACTCTAATGTTGACTGCAAAGGAGCATTGGAAATTGTGCCGCGGCTGGAGAAGTGTCAGTTGCTTAATTGCCTATCCAGAGAACATACGATTGATTCTAAGCCTTGAAATTGCTTAATCAGCAGTCAGCCACAACTTTATTCAAGAACTTTTACTTTACATAGGCATGAAAGTGAGAATTGAGAAATCTAAGCAAGCCCCCAGAATTCACCCCCCGAAACAACAACCATGGACGTTTTATTGGTTGAGCCTGTAGCAGAGTACGGTAATGCTTATGTCCGATTTTTGTGTATTTTTGTAGGCATGGAAAAAACAGTACAAGTTTACGGCGTTTCAGCGGAAGGTGATCAAATGCGTACGACGCCGAATAAAGGGGCAAATCAATTCGGCCAACTATCGGGGTCGCCAAAAGCAGCACCAGCCACGGAAGAAGAAGAAGAAGATGAAGAAGAAACCTTTGTCGCAGTCGTCGCTACAGCCTAGTTCTGCCGTGGTAAGGAATTAAGTAATTGAGGACTTCGGTAACTTATTAACCAATTTAATTTTGCTAGCTATTTTTGATGACTAACTAACTAATATTTCGGTCAGAATTGTTATTTCATTAAAAAGATAATAAGAGAAAGCGTGCCGCCTATGTTGCCAGTCTTTTTGGAAGACAAATATAATTTCTGTGGTGCCCTGTTCAGCACCTTTTGTGCACCTGATCACCAACCCCTTGCGACTATAAAGTTTAACTTCGGGCTTAAGAGTCGATTTTCAAAATTAACTGGTTGTTTTTGAAAATGTTGTCTTTGTCATTCAAAATACCTATGTCATGAGGGTGTGCAGGCGTACAGGGCACCCCTAATATTTGAACTACAAAGGTACACTGGGATTAAGAAAACTGATATTTCGACAAAATTAATTAACGGTAGGGAGCTAAAATTTGCATTGTTGCAATCTCCAGGCTAAACCCTTTCGAATGATTACCAAACCTACCAGGAAAAATGAGCTCTGAAGTCGTCTGCCTTTCGTTATGGGGTATTTCTTCATATCGTAGGGTTGGTTTCTTCCGGAAAAAGATTGCCGGAAAACCTTTTTCGGTTTTCTAGCAGTACAGTTTTGGCAAATACGAAAATCGTACTACCAAAATCGATGATGTGACCACTGTCTGAAGGGACCACTTGAAGTGGTCGGTCAGTATATATGGCATCCGTGGTTCCTAGCAGGGATGGGCACCGGAAAAAAACTACCGGAAAAAAACGGTTTTTTCCGTTTTTTCCGTTTTTTCCGCGGGCTTCGGAAAAATACTCGCGAGTTTTTTTCCGATAAGTTGAAAAATTTTTGAAAAATTAGCAGTAAAATTGGAAATTTTGGAAAATTTTTTAAAATTTTCCGAAAAAATCTAGAAATTCTTTAAAATCGCCTGTATTTATAGTTTACCGCATGAAAATACGTTTATAAGCTTAAATTCGTTAAAATTCGCTCAATTTTGGCACTCCAGAAACAGTTTGAAACCTTTGGTGATATCGGAAAAAAACGGAAAAATACTGGGAAAAAACCGGAAAAAACCGGAAAAAATTAGTTTTTTCCGCAATAATTTTTTTCCGGAAAAAAACCCAACCCTGGTTCCTAGCCAAGGAACAAAGATGGGAAAGGCACCTCGATAAACTGCGTTTTCGGGGCTTTGATTGAGTCATGTAGTTACAGCGAGTGCCCTCGTTTCAATGGGCACATTTTCGAAACCGATGAAAGCAACGACTGGTCACTATCGTCTAGGCACCTCAGAAGCCAATGGTCTAATTCATAGCCTAATAGGCACTCCTTCCCAGTTTGGGCGGGGGGATCGTAAAAGGCCAATTATATTACTAGTAACCGCCTTCCCCCTCTCACCAAACGGTGAACTCTTTTGGCGCTCTTCACCATGGCGAAAGGGTTGTGGTGTTCACCATCTACACGGCCTCGTCCTTGGGGTTACAGAAGACAACCTTTTTGCTATTAAAACCAGCTATTTTAAAAAGAGTATCAATTATTAATTGAAAAAACTACTTCTTGAACGAAATAACCATTCAGTGTGCGATTTTTGGATACCAATGCAAAACATTCATCAACTTTCTGGCGGTGTTCCGACCCCGAACTCCCCCCCCCCGTTGCATTTGACTGGCATTTTTTTAGTGGGGGGAGGGTGTGGGCCCCCCACTTTTCGGTTCCCCCTCCACTTTTCGGAGCCCCCCCCCCCACTTTCGCCCTCCCCCCACTTTTTTGGGGGTCGCCCAAAAGTGTCAAAAATTAGGTTTTTGAGGTAAAATTTTCAAAAATGTTCTCAATTTTTAGCTAATTTATGGACTTATAAGCTCATTTTAAGCTTAAAAACAGCGATTTTTGCGTTTCTGCCTTACAAATGCTAATTTTTCGCTAAAAATTTCGGTATATTTTACCTTTGGCTCACCCCCCCCACTTTTCGGAAGCTCCCCCCCCCCCACTTTCGAAACCCTAAAAAAATGCCAGTTTGACCGTGGACCTCATATTTCAAACTGAGTGCAAGCCAGATCATCCACCTTCTACGGAGAAACATTTGCATATTCCGGTTGGAGCACAGTTTCACAATTAATATTAGAAGAGGCTTACTCTTCTTTTTCTTCTTCTAATATTGTATAAAATAAATATATCAGGCCAAAACGTGAACACCTAAAATTACAGACCCACCTTTACTCTGCGACCGGTTTCGGACCACGGGGATCCTTCATCAGGCAGTTCCTGATGTCCTTCCGTGAACAGGCAGCTGTTTTTACCTTTATCAATCTAATATTGTATAAGTAAGCACAATTTTGTGCACACTATGTGTTTGTATCAAACCTTAGCGTTAGCTCATGGAATGTTTCTTTGCTTTTTTCAGTTGCATCCATCCTGCACCACTGCCTCAACATCATCATCTACCTCTCCCACTACTACCTCTGATTCTGGACCAACCATACCGCCTAGCATTACCTATTTGGTGCCGGCCATGACCCCTAAAGTGGAACCGACTCCACAACCCCAACCCCCGGTCCCGAACCCGATCATTGTGCTTTACCCTTTACTGGCGACCGGAACCCTCAGGTTAGCTCCTGTATCCATTACTCCAATACCCTCCTTAGTATCCACCTCCTCTTCCTGCTTACAGGTGGTGCAGTCTGGCATGTCCAGAACCACCGTCCGTTTCAACGGCAGAGTGGGTGCTCTTGCGGCCGTCCTGCAACCGCAGCAACAACAGCAACAGCAACAGCAGCCTGGACCGTCTGGGTTGTGAATTCTTTCATTCCTGCTCCTCCCCCTGATTTTCCGTTTGCTGACATTGGCCAGTATTAGTTAAGGCTTGCCCTAACGGTGATAAGAGTGCATAATAGATAAGAGTGTGACACAGCTGATTAAGCAACATTAGATTGAAGTTGAACTCTGCTTTGAAGTACTTCTGATGTCTATAGTATTAAAATGTATTGCATTGTCTTATGATATGTATGTAGTTTTTTGTATCTTTCTGCACTGGTGCAGCTGCTTATATAATGAATTTTTGTATCTGTTATTGTATATATAAATTGTTACAACTGTGTAGTACGGACATAAATGTGCAAAAAATGTTTGTAAACTGTATCTTTCACAATATAGTATTTATATACCAATGGATGCTTTCTGGATTGTTGCTACATATATGCATATATTGTTTGTACCAATTTGTTTAGTTTAGTTTAGTTTTTATTTACTGCCAAGAGTACATATATAAAATGGATAACTGTTATATCAGCTTGTTGGCAATGTTACTGTGTGTGTAATTTTTAGTGCGAAGTATATTATGAATAGTTTTAGTCTTATTGTTGTTTTATTTTATGTTTAGCTTGTTTACTTCCACGTTCCTTTTGTGTAAACTGTCCCAAACTAAATATGTAAAAGTTCTGTTCTATAATTTTGACTTTTATCAAAATTTTTTGTCGTATTTTAGTAAAGTATTTGTTTAGAGTCAAGAATATTTCGCAATCTGCTTTAAATAATTTGAGCTCAAAAATTTGAAAACGCTTCATCTAAATACTTTTTGTATATATTGCTTATAATATTGGGGTTTAAATATTTTATGTTTGATTGTTAATTATGCGAAAATTTTTATTTATTTGAACATTAAAATATTAAATTTTTTATTTGTTTTGTACGATGATATTGTATTTTAGATTCATTATGAGCAAACATACATCTTTGTTTCTGAATTAAGTTTGTGTTTTCTTTGGTGTCTGGTTTTGACTCCTTTTGTTTGTCGTATTAGCCTGAGACCCGTGGTATAAAAGAGATTATATACTTGATTTAGTGGAGCAGTTTTTTGAGGAAAATCTGTTACTGTCCACTGGTTTTTGTAGTTTTTGGCATCATGTCGTAGCTGTTGAACTGATCTATTTAAAGATTATAGAGACCCTAATTTATTCTCACATTCTCGACACCGCTGAAGAAAATTTACGAACCGAATCTACTTTTTACTTAACTTTGTATGCTGATAATACTCCAATTTACGAAGATTACTGCTCAGGTAGTGGATAAATCTGAAAGGTATTTTGCACACTGAATCTTTGGCAGTTTAGTACTTTTCGCTCTATCTGCCCTTATGAAAGGGGTAAAGGTTTTTCAAAGTTGGTAAACTGCGAAATTTACAGAAAATGCAGAATTTCTTGCTGTATAGAAACGCTGTTTTGAAAAAATCAAAAATCCGTCTTTGAAAAATCAGATCAAGAGCACACAGTCATCATTCTTGTATTGCATTTTTGGTCGAAACTTGTGGCTATGCTTAGTAATCTTGCCACTAATGCAAGCTAGCTAGACGCATTTCAGTGGTACCAAACGGCTCAAAAGATGCAAAGCTTCAAATTGGCATGTGACTCGATTCTGTAACTCTCAATATTAAGTAAGCTGTAGCTTTCTGAAAAAGACTGTATCTAAAGAAACACGACCTTTAGTTGCCCTTCTGTATTCTTTCTGCCTTTCCGAATTCTCCATCCTGCGTTTTCTTGTTATTTTATGATTCCTGGTGTATATATTTGTTTTCACTGAATCTTGTTTGTTGCGTATCTGCTTAACTTAAAGTTATTATAGACAGCATTTTGCTCTAACTTATCGTGTTTAGATATTTGTTTTAAGTTTTGCAACTGTATAGCAATGGAATGTGGAAAAATAGTTATTCCTTGCTTAATTTTATTTCTAGTTTAGCTAAGTCATTGTTTGTATTATGTGATACATATTTGCTTGAGCATTCGCAGCGTTTTCTTGCCCATAGATTATCATGCTTCGTTTTAGCGGGTCCATGTTGCCCTTAAATATTATTATATACGTATATAATTTATGCTCTGTTGTTCCGTTCAAATAGGTTGTATAACTAACTTGTATATAGTATGAAGGATATGTATTTATTTCTTTGTCGGGCATTTTTCGATCGACCAACTTTTTGCCCCACAACATTAGTCCCCAAAAGTTAAAAGTGTGTTAAAAAGTTAAAAAACTGTTCAAAAGTTAAGTTTCATAGTTCAAATTTCCAATCCTATTGCAGCCTGATTTAGCTAATTATCAGCTAAAAAATGTTTTTCATTTTTGCTTAAAAGTTTTTTCAATGTGTTTATTTGCTCAAAATCAAGTTTATGCTTGTTCCTAGAGCTTCCGTCTCCCTTCTTGCTGGTTATTGTAGATTCGCATCAATGTTGTATTTATTTGTTTTGCAAAAATGATTAAATAGGAACAAAATATTAAGTAAAGCCGTTTTTAAAAATAGAATTTTGTATTTGCTTATGTGTTTGTTTGAAAAAATAAACGTACACGTCAACTTGTGTTCTCTGCGTTTCTTGTCCTAATTTGTGATCATGAAATTTAGTTATTGGATTCAGGGAATACAGCCAGGCGCGTAGCCAGGGGGGAGGAATGGGGGGGGGAATTACACCCCCCCCCCGAAATTCTGTTGCCCCTATAGGAATTTTTTCCTGCCATGTGTAAAACGTCCATTTTTCAAAAAATTTTCGCGCCGTCGGCGCGAAATCCTCGTATTGTTCCGTTATGATACGTGTTTCGCGCTTAAAAATGAGTACCAATTACTCTATTTTGTATATATACTCTGACCACCTTCTACATCATTTGGGTGCATGAACACGCACTGCGCCTTAAAAATTATTGTAATTTAAACGAATGCTCTGTAAAAATTCCACGAAGGTCACCAAATAGAAAAATTTCTCAGCTTCTGGGGGGCTCCGCCTCCCAGACACCCCTAAAAATTATGCATTCCCCCCCGAAATTTTTTTGGCTACGCTAGTGCATTTCTAGTCACTGCCAAGTGCGTTACTGCAACTTTAGCGACGTTGACTGTGAGAAGTATGTAGTCGTAGTGTTATTTTCCGGCCAGACATTTCAATTTTCATTGCATTTCAACGCTAGTGTTTACTGGTCGCTATGCTAATTGCTAGCACAACTGTTTTGTATTTTTCAAATATTTTGTCATTCGTAAGAAGATAGCATTTTACGCATATTAGCAAATTGAAAACAGTCGTTGTTTCCGAAAACATTAATAATTAATATTAATAATTATTAATTTTCATTTCCCGCAGTGTGAAAAAGCCGAAACAGTGGTGTAATGAAGTAGTAAGATTTAAGATACGTAGAAAAACTAACCTTGAAAAGCTGACAAAAATTCTTGTAAAAACTACAAACTATATGTTAAACTCCAAAATTTTGCAATTGGTGATAACTGTATAGTTGTTTTTGGCATTTTTGCTTTCAATTACTAATTTTCAAAAGCTTTGCTGTATCCTTTGGCTAGGTTAGTTTTAGAGGGATGAAAAATACAGCTTGTAAGGGTGGGAAATGTTATACCTTAGAGAGGGAAATATACAACTCCGCCGACCAAGCAGAAAAACTGGGCGATTAACAATACTATTAATAACTTCTATAAAGAAATATCCGTTGACATTTGGAAGCACAGTTGGCCATTTTTCTAGGAATTTCCTTAAAATATTCTTCAAACTGTCGTTTTTACTGGTTTACTGGCTAAACTTTCTAAAAAGGTAGCAATTTTGCTTAAAGCTGATAAAAGATATAAATAAAGCTACCAGAATGAGCGAGTATGTAGCTAATTTAAGGTGGTGGTATCCTTTTGTGCAGTGCTTTTGTGGTGATTTTTGAAATGCTATAACTTTCGCAATTTTGGGAGTTGAAAAGAGCTTTATACATCATTTTAAAGCTTATAGCCTGTACATTCCCATGAACTTACGAAACTAGCAGAATTATCTCAAAACTAGCAAAAATGTTCTGGCATACTGACATCTGATAGGCTGAATACAGACCAAACATTTTGGACATCGATTTCTCAAAACTGTAGAATCGGCCAAAATTTTTTTGTGCCATGATGTGAAGGATATATGGGCCGAAGGATATTTTTTTGGATTTGACTCAACAAGCCTCAATACTACAGATAATCCGTCAAATGTGCGGTGTCACCAATTTTGGCAACTTTGTATTCAGTTTTCTCGCAACTGGAGATGTTTTAGCTCAAACCAAGAAAAGTGTCCCTCCGCAATAGGGCGAATTTTCATCCAGCCAAAAATCAGGCAAATGCATTGGGTAGTTTTTGAGAAATCGATGTTCAAAGCAAAATAATCGCAGTTTTGCCAAAATGGTTTTTCGACCAAATCTCTAGCTTAAAGCAACGAATCCCAGAGAGCAGACATTGATAAAATGGGCAATTCGACCCCGTATCGATTGAGTATAAATAAACAAAAATTGTCCGTACAATTTGGCAGTAATGTTGAAAAACTGATTTCCACAAAAATGGCCGTCTTTTGACCCCAAAACTCGTTTTTGGCTTATACTGACTTAACCACTAGAGATAGCTCTGAGAGTATAATGCCAAAAACCGAAAATTTCTTATCTTTTCACCTAAAAGTGTGGGACTGGTCCCACAATGTTAAAGAGCACCAAAATAGCATATTTGGAAAGTTTCATCTACTTTCATAAAGAATTAAAGCTTATATGTCCAAATTTACACAAAAGGGAACCACCACCTTAAGTGGTTTCAAACACTAACCCATAGACTGTTTGGTTGGACTTTAGAAGATCCTGCCCAATTCTGAAATTTTTCTCTGCCCAGCCTAGCCTCTCTAACCGATCCAAATCGGACGAAACCGGACTAACGAGCAGAAATGCTCATCTTTGCCAGAATCTATTTTTTCGCATGGACATCGGTTGCCAGTCCTCATACCCCCCAAGACAGGGTTTTGAAATGCTCATTGCTGTTGTGCTTAAGTTTTGAAGCTCGAAAACAACGACAATATTAGTCTAAAGTGTGTCTGTTTCCAGCTGTATCACCCAATTCAAGAATAGCGGGCTGGCTTACTTCTACGCCAAAATTTGGGGGATATGGGCGGGCTCTCCTCCGATGGGGAGCTCACCAAAAATTGTCATTGTTGAAAACATTTTTCTTGCGAATTTGTTGGTTTTTTTGTGTAACTAAAGACTATGAAAAATCCCTAAAAATAACTAATTCTATGTGCTAGCGAAAATGTCTTCGGAGCCGCAAACCAACTCAGCAAACATTTTTGATAATGAAAAATTGTAAAAATGTTAAATATCAGTGATTCACCTAAACTTTGAACTGAACTAGCTGTCCGGGAATGTAGTTGGCTGGTTGAGTTCTCTCGCCTTCCGATCAGTCAACTCTGGTTCGATCCCCGCCCTGGACACTTTTCTTCGTTTCTTGCAATCTTGATTTCAACCTTTCACAAAAAGATTCATGTCGCGCCGAGCATACCGAAAACTTGCCGCCTGGAGTTGGCGTGCTGCAGATTTCCTACACAGTTTTGTGTCAGACTTGAGTTTGTTCAAGTTAAAAGGTACAAAGAATGAGCATTTGACGGCGTACTGGTCATGTCTGAGACAGCAGGTCGGTCGCACAAGCCATGGAGGATCAGTACTTCCCCCTTAGACCTATATAGTTAGCCGCATCCTTTGGGTTATTTGATCTTGCTGTTGCATCCGCTAAGTATTAAACCCTGCCCAAGCTGACCCCCGTTTTGCCTACAGGCAGAGTGGCCGAGAACAGACAGACAGACATCCCTATCTACACACATTTTACAGGAAAGCCGCTAGTGTGTAGAGCATGTTTTAGTTTTCACTTAGAGTCCCTACCTATTCGCTTCGGCCATGTTCATGTCACACTGTAGGGGAAGTTGCCCAAATATGGACAAATCCGATTTTAACACACAAAGATAGGAGGAAAAAGTTGCCTAATATGGCCACCTGGGTTCCTAATATGGACAAAGGGTCCCAAACATGGACACACGCTTTATCATAGCGGCAACGTCAAAGGGTTTTCATTACACTGCTAAAAACTGGTATTTTCAGAAACAAAACAATGTTTGCCGCTAGGACAACCTCTACGTTGCCATTCAACCTCTAGGACTATTTTATGCTTCTTAAAGTCAGTTTTAGCATTAAAACATGTTTTATAATGGTTTTTGATTAATTTAACTGAAATCATGAGTTTTACGACAATTTTTTAACCATAATTAGAGGAACTATTCATATATGTATCAACTAACTAAGACTCTGACAATAAAATTTGCAAGCAAAAATCAACGGGAGTTGCAACTAAAAAACCACATTTTTACACGTAAAATAGCTTAGATTTAGAAAATAATTCTTATTTAAATTAATATTAAAAAATTAAAGCTGTAAGTTGGGGTCTCCAGTAATAACAGGCACACCTCTCGTTATTGCGAAAATTTTAGTTCGTTTGACTTTGATAAGAGACCTACACACCCATCCAAAGTTAAAGTTGGCCATATTAGGCACTTGGCCATATTTGGGCAACTTCCCCTAGCTTGTATGACTAAACTAAACCATTTAATTTTACAGGGGACATCATCGAAGTAGTCTGTGTAGTCTGTAGTGTATATATATATTGTATATATTGAATCGGTTTGGATTACATCATTGGGTACGGTACGGTGTTTGGGTTATAAACCTTACAACCTTACCTTAACTGTGGTCCTAACTGTATATATACTTGGCGGCTGCCTAAATTTCCTATGTAACGATTACGTAATGTCGGTGTCCGATAACAACGGTGTGGATTCTGAAAGTTCCGAATTTCCATCTCGGTATCCAAGCAGCCATGGCCGTGACTCCAGATGTGATTCCACGGCTGTTAGACAGCAAGGTAAAGGTATATATAATATATAGGCTGTTTACATGTAAATAAGAATGTGCCCAGCGTCACACTCTTTGGGACCCTGGGCTTATTTTGGTGGCGGCCTCCATAATGGCTTATAAGGTCAAATTATTAAAAATCGACTTTGTCGGTAATTTTTACTTAATTTTTTGTCCTTTTGACCATTAACTCTACCTAATTTTGCGATGAAACATTTACTGTTACGGTGTAGGTGAGATGTGCCAGAAACTGTTTAGCGCTATTCTTAGCATATTTTAGACAAGTCATCCCAAATTCCTTGCCTCTCTGACTTTGGGGGATTGACCAAAGAAGCCCCCAAGAAAAAATCCTAGAGAAATCCCAAGGGACCTGGCAGAAACCATGTTCTGCACAATAACGGCTGTCCCCACCTCCACGTCAACTCAGTACCCAGTACACAATTGTGTACGCTCACTCGCTCCATGTTTGCGCGTTGACGCACAGAAGCAAAGCTACTGTGTCTACTATACCACAAAATTACTACTACTACTACTATTAGACAAAATTGTGTCTGCTTGGAACTACGGCAATTTCACTTTCGTCGCAGCTGACTTATCAGAACTCTTTAATCAAGAGAAAAGTTCATTCGATGCTTCTTTGTAAAAGTGCTTGTTATTCCAAACAAAGCTCGGAATTTACTCACTAAGACGACTGTTTTGATCTTTAACGTATTTTATCTATTCCAATTTTGGAGTGTATATTCTTAGGACTTTTTCCCGTGCGAGTTAAAAGAGTAGAGTAAAATGTTGTCAACTCGTTTGACCTACTAGCGAGTTACAATGAACTGTTTAACCCTTCAACCACGTGCGCGAAAAGCATTGAGTTAATTTTGACTCTTTTAACTATTTTTAACATTTAACTCGGACCTTACTAGCATGTCTGGAAATGTAAAGGTTTTCAAACAAGATTTTTCGCAATTTTTAGAATCTGTATGCAACGTTGCACGGCTTGCCCCAGATCTCCCGCTTTAAGTGCATATGTGCACTTATCTTGATCGCGGTATATACCTTATTTTAGTTGTTGCCTATTTCTTGGCGATTTATCCATTTTTTTAATATTTTTATTTCATTACATTTCATAACGCGTTATTTTTTATTACATGCCGATCTTAACAGTTTGCGTTTTAGCTGGAAATTCACATGGTGGATCATCGCCTAATTCTACTATTCCGGCATCAAACTTTCAAACTACAAGTGATGATCATCACTTTGTGATGTCTAATGCAGCAAACAACAACAACAGCAACAGCAACAACAACAACAATTACAGTGACAATAGACATAACGTAAGTCATCAGCCTGTCTAAGTTTTTATACGTTCTCTTTTAAAGTTGTAGGCTCTCCAGTCGGGTATTCTGCAGCCTTTGTGCCTTTCCAGCCTTGCTGCCTATCTATAGCTAGAACTAAGGCTTTGGGCATTACGCATGACAAAGTTCACCACACACTCACTTTGGTTTGGTTTAGGTGAAACAAATGTGGGGGTAGGACAGGAGCCCTTACCCACTCATGGGGAGGGGGGACCAAACATGTGGTAAGCCTAATGTAGTCTAAACACGCCAACACTGCAATAAATGTAGCTTGTTGTCTACATATATGCTGGTAGAACTAAAAATGCTCAAAAAATTCAGATATATACAGTAGTTGTCGAAGCCGAAAATGTTTTGAGAGTTATGGCCAAAGATCCTTAAAATTTGGATAAAACAATTTCTTGCACCTCAAAGTGAGGGGATAGCCCAGAAGAACGGATGTTGGTCTGACTGTGGGGGGGAGGTCGAGTGGAGTCGCTCCCCCCCTTAGCTCTGGAACTATTTAAGGAATTATACAGAGTTTGTCACGTACTCTGCTTTTTCGACAAACAACTTTTGATTGTTGCAGGTCTCTTCAGTTGAGTCTGTAATATATATATATCATAAAAACTGTTTTTCTGTGTCTTCCTTAAGATAATGGTTTACCCCGGGAGATATCTTCTTCCTACCACAGGACATAGGGCATCATGGCTCATCCTCGGATTCACAGCCGTAGAGCCAAGAGTGTCACCTCAAGTGATAACTGCATTAGTTGACTCAACAATTAAGACTTCCCTCTTCCCACCTCCCAGCCTCATAAATTGTTCCTCTTGAAACAAATGGGTGCCTCTTTGTTACCAAATTTTACCTGAAAAATTCGCCCTGAAGGCACAATTTTCAATCATTTTGTGGCTTTGCCTTAAATTTTCACTCCACTTTTGCTTTTTGCCATCTGCTTATTTTCGCTATAAAATTTTTAAATAAACTAAAATTAAAGCTTTTACAGCAATAGCACAATCTTTTGCATATGAAGATTCTCCCGTCGAAATTGTACTCTCAGCCTTTGGGAGGTGCAGGAAGCCGGAAAACATAACTCAGTATACAGGATACAGTCTGCTTACCTTGTCTTAGACAACGGAATGTGCAGAAAGTATAACCCCGAGGAAACTTAGTGGACTTTAGCAACTTACTGTAAACGATCGGCAACTTCTTTTGTAAAATCTTAATTTCAAAATTGAAAATGATTTTCATGTGATCCTTTTTATGATGCGTATGCATTAGCTGACACGTTTACATTTTTAGCTGAATAACCTGTACTTTTAGGTGACCCCAGATTCTCAAACGAATGTGAGCGGACATGGTCCTTCTCATGAAAGGGCCCGTATAGAGTCACCGGCTGTTGATTGTTGTATTGATAGCAGGAGATCGCCCGGGCCATTGCACGGCGACGCCAATGCTGATATTGGGCCGTCACTGCAGATAGAGTGCCCGATGGTTGATCAGACACGGGATCTGACCAGCCTTCTGACCCCAAACTCAGATCCTGGGGTCACCCAGATCTTGACTGATACTCGTAATTCTGATGAAACAGAATCACCTCCCTCATTTGAGGTAGTGCTGAATGTCGATAGGGTTGACAGGACTGATATAGACGAACGTCCAGAGTCAAATTGAAGGCGAAGACTCCGGTCACTCTTAGAAATGATATGGTAGGGCAGGATACGAGTGGACATAATAATTTGAGCGGACATAATTTTGCGAGCGGACATAAAGATTCGAGTGGACATTAGATACGAGTGGACATGTTTATGGAAAGAGACACATTGTAATGTGTCTTGTTGCAGTACCAAGAGTGCACTATGAGAGTTTGGCTTGACTTTGATTTTGATTTCTCATGTTTGACGGCTGTCATACTTTTCTTCAAGATTACATAATGATAAGCGTATGACACTAAGTATGCTCTTTGTTATCAGAGAAAAAGTGTGTTCTGCACGCCGTCGTCTGAGCCCTCCCCACACATTGAGGCCTTATTCCAAATAAATTTTCCCGCTACACTTACAAGCTGAAACTCGACAAAAACCACTGAGTTGTTTCAAATTGCGTCTGCTGCGAACTTAGTGTGGACGTATAGCGGAAAATTTAATTTGAAGAGGGCACCAGTTTTTAGAGGGCAGGGGTCGTCTGGCTGCGCGCAGAGCCTAGGTTTTCTTTGATAACAGAGTATGCTTAGTGTTCCACTCTTATCATTATGCAATCTTGTTATCATGTACTTTTGATAATGTGATGAGTTATGGCGATAGTCTTAATATCATGTGCTTTTGATGGGATGACTTATGATGACAGTATTGTTATGATGCACTTTGGATGACGCGATTAGATGTGAAGAATGTTGATAAGGTTTGAAGGGTATAAGGCTGGGTTATTCTTAAGGGAGTAAGCTTTTATGTTCAAGCATTGTGGCCAAAGTTCTCGAACGGGGTTAGTCTCAGCGTTATTATATAATACGCTAACCATTGTACCAAAACTAGCACTTCCTCGAAGCTAATCGTATGGGAGCTAGTCATAGGATTAGCGTACAGTAATGTTTGTATCAATTTATTGAAAAGAAACCTGGTCATTTGAAACTGTCTGGTATCTTTCAATAATTGAGTATCATATATGGCCACAAAATGGATATCTGAAATTCTTCCAAATTTTCCTTCACATGGTTTGCCACAAAGTTTCACTTTTTAGATCTTGTGGTACTTTACAACATTATATACGATGTACAACAAACCCTTATCTATAAAAACTACAGCAAAATCAGAAACAGTAAATTATTCGGTTTGCTTCGATCCGCCCGTGGAAATCGACGAAATAGAAAACTTTGGGATATTTGATCTTTGCATAACCAGAAAAATACCCGTACAAAAAATAGCTCTTTGGTCAAGATTTCATAATTTTGATCTGAGTTTGGGTGGTATATAATCGAGACAAGGCCTACAGATCGTTTGGGCATGTCAATAATTATATATTGATTTAATCGTTGACACGTGTCTTATATGTTGCTGTATTTGTGTCGGAGGTCGCTGGTTCGAGTTTTTCGAAATTATAGTATTGTCAGTTATCTTGTTAGTTCAATATATTTGTTTATGTTGCGGGATCAGTCTATATTATGTGATTAACGGGACCAGTCAATAATATGTGATTAAGGCTGCTACGAGATCAATTATATGTGATTAAGTATGTTACGAAGTCAGTAATATGACTGAAGGGTATATACGTGTACGAAATAGGACGTGCCTCTCCTTAACGAACCAAGTCTTCGATCCAGTGCTGAGACTGTTTGATCCAGAAAGAGCACGCAAAGCTTGAATCACAAATATTTAGCTTTGAGTCACGCGTGATTCGACAAGAAAATTATCTTTTTATTAATTCGCCGAAAGTCGTCTGGCGAATCAAGTTTTGAGTAATTTGCTCATTTTGTGCCAGCTGATAGCCCCTTAAGAGTACACCACTAGTCACTCTTCTAATAAAATAACAAAGAAAAGCGTAATTTTAATAAAAGTTCCTAATATAAAATATATACTAATTCTAATTTGCTTAAAGTGTGAAATGGACGCTTACATTGCCAACTAATGAACCTTTCCGGATGCGACTTACACCAAATGGTTGAATAAATTTTCAGTTTTTGTACTTGTAATGATTGCTAAGTCTCGACTGCGTCCGCTCACTGAAAGTATCATGACTTTAGGTCAAAACATAGGTTATCCCAAGTTGTCCTAATTTTTAAAATTGAATAAAAAAGCTATTTTTCACAGAGAAAAGTAATGTTGTAGACTTCTGAATGGCAGTTGTTTATGTATTGTCTTATAAACATGTAAATAATTCGTAAGTACCGGAAACCAGTTACCTTCATTTTATTGATTTAATTATAAATTAATTAATTTAATTTTCCATAATGTAAATATTTATGACCTTTTAAATACGCTACATGCGTTCAGAGACCTACAGCACTCGTTTTCTTTGGGAAAATTAGCTTTCTTGTCAATTCTATTTTGGACTAGAGTCATCCTGTTTTCGGTGAGCGGACGCAGTCCAGGACGCGACCATACGTGTGCTGCGAAGGGGGGGGAATCGGGGGCTTCACCCCCCCCAGACCTGGACCTCACCCTCCCCCCAGAGGGGTCATTCACCCTCTGTCCAGAAACCGGATTTTTGCTGTTTTTTGGGCAGAAACGGAGAATTCGGTTTTCCGGTGGCCATCGGCCGCCGGTTCACCCTCCCCCCACAACTGCCCATCCTGCACATGTCTGGACGCGACTTAGCAGTCTTTTTATGTACAAAAACCCAAATTTTTTCAGCCATTGGGTTTAATTTAAGTTACATCCAGGAAAGTCTATTAGTTGGTAATACTAATGCTACTGATTATAACGTGGCAAATTCCAAAACTAAATTTAGCGTTTTGCTGGGATCACCTGCTTTTTATTCTAAGCATTAATGCTTTAACCAAATTAGACTTTATTTTATATTAGCAATTCTAATTAAAAATTCCGTTTTCCGTTGCTATTTCATTCAATTCTAAAGAGTGACTCATGGTGTAATCTTACAGGGCTGTCAGCTGGCACAAATGAGCTAATAACTCAGACGTTGCTTTGCCAGGTGACTTTTGGCGAACAAATAAAAAGTCAATTTTTGTCGACTTAATGCTCAATATTAGTTTGCTTGCGCTTTCTGGATCAAACAGTCTCAGCACGGTATCAAAAACTTTCGCTAAGGAGACGCACGTCAAGGCAGGGATAAGAAGCGTTACTTTGTCTGCGCTCAAACTGTTGTGCACGGAATCTCTTGATCCTCCTACAATTGATCCCTTCGCTCTTCAGTCTGTGTATGGTACGGTATCCAAACAAGGATACATGTTAAAGCTTTTAAGTTGAACACATTGCTATAGTGCGGGAAAGAATCAGTCGATGCATTACGTTTTTCACAGTTTGAAGTATAATTTGTCACATGTACCTTTGATTTGATATATGGATCTTAAATGTGATGTTTAGCTTGTTTGGATAATCTTTGCTTGTTGTGTTCGCCTAGCCAGTTGAAAACTGATCAGACCGAATCGCGGTCAGGTCGGGCGGATTCTTATTTACTCGAGCAGTTTGCTAGCCGGTTTATAAATTGTAGAGAAATTATTATAGAATTATTATTATTACTGTTGTTGTTGTTGTTGTTGTTATTGATTATTATTATTATGGTATACTACTATTATGCAAGCCGGCCAGAATTCTTGTTGAAAGCTGCTCTTATCAACGCACTTACTAATTTCTGTACATTCTGTCCGGCTAGCATCTCTATTGTTTACGATTCTCTAGTCTTGCCGGATGATGCCAGTTCTTGTTTGGTGTTTCAACGAGCTGAAGTGGAAATTATATTTGTATTTAAGGAATCTGGATGTGTTTAACACCGATTTGTATTGTATTTATTCTTGTGCCTGGGACTGAACTTGCAATTACACTAACGGTTTGCTGCTTTGAACCGAAACAACGAAACAAATATTTGCCATCTGTTTGAAGAAAAGTTGTTATCAGTTATCAGTAGGAGTTGTCAGTTCAGCTCCAGGGACATGCTCTGCAAGCTAACGGCCCCCCCTCCCCCCTAAATGAATATGGGCCCAATACACATTTTTATATCTTATGTGTCCAAGCTTGAAACTCAACTGCTCTGCGTGTCTAAATGTTTCAGCGCTTCAGAACGCAAGGATAGCGTATAATTGCTAGGTTATCTGATTTTCTAATTTTACATTTGCGGGAGGATCAGCCGTTAGCGTGCAGAGCATGTGCACACTTCAAGCAGGCAAGGAAGGGTCTGACCCTTGTATTTATCTCTTATGTACTCTTTATTGCAGAAATTAAACTGAGTTTGTTGAATTAAGGTTGTAGTGAAGTAAGGGGGTGATTCGTTTTGAGCGAGTATTATTGGCTGATGGCTCAACCCAGTGGCCGGCCAACGGCCAAAGGCCAATTGTCTGGCCAAGTTCAAACTCTGGTCAAGACAAGCCAAGCAAACAACGGAAAATTTCGGCCCGTCCCAACACTAACCGGCCTGTTTGCATCACCCGACCGGTCGTGTTTTCAAGCTTGGCCGCCCGAGTCACAAAACCGCCGGGCAGCACTATGACCGGAGCGGAGCCCCCACTACCGGTGCCGGGTCCTGAAGGTTGAGGATCTGCTTGCTTTATGAGAGTAATAGACTTTCTGGATCATGTCTAGATGTGCCGCTCCGTCGTCTTGGAATAGTGTTTGAGGCCGGCCGGGGTTTCAGCCGCCGGTGAGCATGTAGACCGGCCGGCTACCAGCCTGGAGGGCAGCTGTTATGTCTGCTATGATATTGATTTTCGGATTTTATATTAGCAAAATAGCATAGCAAAATAGCATGTGCTTCAAAATGATCTTTTTCAAATTGATGCATGGACTAGAGATTGGCAAATGACTGTAGCAGCTAATAAGTGTCTGGTAATGCATTTGGGTTATCGTAACGATAATCAAGTTTATACTTTGGGTGGTGAATCTTTGTCCGATACCGAGTTTATGCGGGACCTGGGTATAATGATGAGTAATGATTTAACTTTCTCTAAACATATAAGTCAAATTAGAGCTAAGGCCAATCAGAGAGTAGGAATTATTTTTAGCAGTTTCTCTAGTAGAGATGCAGTCCTCTTAACTAAGCTTTTTGTGACGTATGTTAGACCAATTTTGGAATACCGTACCCAGATATGGTCACCTAGTTTGCTTAAAGACATTGACGCTGTGGAGGGAGTACAGCGTGCATTTACAAAACGACTGTATGGCCTTGAAAATTTTACCTACAAGGAAAGACTTAAACGTTGCAACCTACAATCATTGGAAATGAGAAGGTTAATGTATGATTTATATTTGATGCATAGTATAGTGTATAATGCCTTTGATTGTTCTTTTGATGATTATTTTACATATTCGCCTGACGCAGGGACAAGGGGCCATAATAGTTTGTCTATTAGACCTAAGCGATATAAAAAGTCTAGAGCTAGCCATTTCTTTTTCTATAGAATTTGCAATGTTTGGAACTGTTTACCGGACAGTATTGTTACCTGTTCCTCTCTGAGCACATTTAAGTCGAAATTGTTAAAGCATGAAGCTCACCTGCACAAGTTTATGCGGGGGCGTGCATTACAAGGACAGTAGTCCTTTGCATGCCATATTTTATTTCGTTTCACGCAATGTATGTACTTTCATAAACTAACCTCAAATTTGTTTTTTCTCAGTCGCATTTTATTCAAACATTAATAGCATACAAACCCGGGCTGCCAACCTTGCGTCACTGTGTGTATATATATATACGCTTATGCTCTTGTATGAGTTTATATATAATTGTCTACTAATCCTGTCACGACGTAGCCGCTTGCATGCATCAGCATCGCCGTGGCAGATGTAATACCTGTTGTATGTGGACGCGGCATTGGGGTTGGGCGGCCGCGGGGCAAATCACGTCTATGTAATAAAAGACATATAGTACTAACAAGGCGTGATTTACTCGGGTTTAAAAAAAAAATAGCATAGCATAGAAAACTATAAGCTTAATTTTATCTAAATTGTAAATTTCAGATTGTTTGCTTATATTCCGGCCAGCGGCTGGCCGGCCTCAGCAAGTCGTCGACCGGCCGGTGCCGGCCTCAGACACTATGTACGTTGGAAGTCGCAAACTTTAGGTTTATGAATTTCAGCTTTGATTGTTTTATTTCGGAAACAAATTCGGTGTAAAGGAGCCGAAAATGATCCGCTCTAATTTAGTTGCCAATTTTAACTTTAAAGACAAAGAAAGCAACTCTAAACCTCTTTCAATTTTGCGTTTCCTTGAACACGAGGGAATACAAAAATGCCCAACAGTTTTTGGCCGCTGAATCATCGAATTTGTCTTTGGGTCTTCACAGAGCCACGACATGTTTGCCCCATTGTGCCTGAATCATGAAGTATTTTTATAGCAAATTAAAGTTTTTGAAATTATGTTCCAAGACCTGCCGACTTTCCAGTTTCTCGTAGTTGAAAACGTGGAAAAAATGTTTCTGCCCTGCGGACTAATTTCAATCTAACCCGATTAATCTTTAATGAAATAGGGCCAAGAATGCCTTAGCCATTGGGTTTGTATTCGGTCTTCCGCTCTTTCTACTGAAGCACCTGTGGCTCAGTCGGTTAAAGCTTCTGCGCGTTAAGCAGAAGACGCGGGTTAAAAATCTTAACCTGAAACTGAAATGATTTCAGTCGGCCATGGAATCCGAAAATAATTTCAGCTGTTGTTTAGCGTTAAAAATAACTACAATTTCAGACAAGCTTCGAACGAAAACAGCAATTTTAGGTTAGCCTGAAAATTGCAATTTTAGGATACTCTTGGCCTGAAAATGCTATTTCTATTATATATATCCGTAGTCTCCCAACCCAACCGTACGTTATTTCCAGTGTACCTGTGTATTGCTCGACATTCTGGGCTTGGAGAAGTTTTCTTGGGAGAGGGGACTTTTGATATAATAATAATATAATGATACCAAGAGTCCATGATTTTCTCCTATATATTAGAAGAAGAGTAAGCCACTAGAGGGCTCCTCTTCTTGGCATTGCGTAACGGTGCTCCGACCACAATACGCAAATGTTCCCCCGTTTGGGGGGGGTCGACCAAATCGACATTGCATACCCCCCCCTCCTTTTGGTGGGGGGTAGTCGAAAGCGGTCCCCGTTTGGTGGGGGGGGTAGCCAAAAGTGGTCCCCGTTTGGGGGGGGGGGGTCGCTGAAAGGGGTCCCCGTTTGGGGGGGGGTCGCTCAAGCAGGCTAAGTTTTGCTCATTCTGATTGGCTGGTGGCAACCCCCCCCAAACGGGGACCTCTTTCAGCGACCCCCCCCCCAAGCGGGGACCCATTTTCTTAAAACTACCGTAATCGTCTGCTCTAACCCCCCCCACCAAACGGGGACCTCTTTTCTGCTACCCCCCCCCCCCCCACCAAACGGAGGGGGGGGGGTATGCAATGTCGATTTGGTCGACCCCCCCCCAAACGGGGGAACATTCGGGTATTGTGGTCGGAGCACCGTTACGCAATGCAGTGAAGAGAAGCCCTCTAGTGGATTATTCTTTTTCTTAATAATGTGCAATTATGCACTCTTGATGATGCCCTTCCCTTAATAATAAATAATAATATTAATAATAATATTAATAATAATACCCTTCCCAATAATGTGATTGATGAATGCTACATTTGAAAAGTTAGGATATAGCTAATTTCGTTGGCGGTTTCAGTTGATATATATACATTCATACATTGGTGCTCCATTTATATAAATAGGTGTCAAAACTTGTTTTCTATTTACTTTTTAAGCTCTGTCTCATATTAATATTGTTTTTGTTTTTGAAGTGGCAGAACTGGTCGTTGAAATTTTCCCTTTAGTTTTTTTCCTATTACAAGCTCTGAGTCATACTTTTGTCTGGACTGCATTGGTAGGAAGCGACAGTCTTTCTGTTTTGATCCCGTCTGATTATAGATAACATATACGTAGTTGTGTGTCGAGTTGAAGTAGATCCAGGATCCATGAGAAAAAGTTGGGGCGGGGGGGGGGTAGAAACGAAACAATCAAATTTAGATTAGAAATCCAGGGTCTTTCCCATTATCCCCCCCCCCCATAGCTTCGTAGAAGTACTGAAGATGCACACTTTGACGGATTGAGTTGAAATTTGGTAGGGGTAGGTTTTCGGACCTGCTGATTTCAAAAATTTTAAAATTTTAAAATTTAAAAAAATTTTTTAAAATTTTAAAATTTTAGTTTTGTAAGGGGGGACCAAGAGGAACCGAAAAATTTTTTGTCTTCGATTAAGCTGAAAAGATGTATATAGAGGTTTTCGGGGTCGTAGAACACGAATCTGAAATCCGTTTTTCGGTCCAGGTTTTCGTTAGCTCAGGCTAAGCTTACATCTTAAGCTTAGAACTTTAGCTTATATTGAGCTAACAAAACGCTGGATCGAAAAACGGATTTCAGATTCGTGTTCTACGACCCCGAAAACCTCTATATACATCTTTTCAGCTTAATCGAAGACAAAAAATTTTTCGGTTCCTCTTGGTCCCCCCCCCCCCTTACAAAACTAAAATTTTAAAATTTTAAAAAATTTTTTAAAATTTTAAAATTTTAAAATTTTTGAAATCAGCAGGTCCGAAAACCTACCCCTACCAAATTTCAACTCAATCCGTCAAAGTGTGCATCTTCAGTACTTCTACGAAGCTATGGGGGGGGATAATGGGAAAGACCCGAAATCCAAACAGGGGTAAGTGACTATGCCTTTCCCTTGAAATCGCCTTTTTAACAGTTCCACTTTTCTACAGAAATTTGAAGAAAACTCATACTTGATATATAAATAGATATATAAAAATGGATGTAGATATATAAAATCTATAGATGCAAATAGATTACAAATATGCTCTTTAAGTTTGCTTGCAGGAAAACTGGTTCAAACTGGTTTGTGTGCCGCCGCCCGATGCATAATTATCGGCTGAAGTTTTGTATGTATTCAAATAGATGCAATAATACTAACTAGAACTTAACCAGATATATATGCGCATGTGTATATTTATATATTATGGGCATATATACCAATTTTATCTGTGTGTTGAGGTTTTGGTTTTCAGTCTAAAACACATGCTGACAAAGTTTTGGACTACTACATATACGGGACACCTACATACAATGTATAACCAGTTCTCAAACTTTCCTAGTCGTGAAAAGCATTCGTGTTATATTATATAATTAGTCTAGCTTCAATACGGATATGTGGAAAAAGACAGCTATTATATTCTACTTTTAAGCAGTCTGCCGCCAGCCAAATAAGTATATCATTGTAGAATATGCTGTGCAGCACTCTGTTAGTATCTAAGTGTCATTTATGTGGATAGAGAGAGTTATGTAAGTCGGGTATGTATTAATACTTTTCTATTACATACGTACGGTACATTGTTCCGGTGAGCTCCGCCCTTGTCAAAAAATATCTGCTAGCATATATATAATAGGTTTTAGGACTGGTTTTTTAATTTCTTTTTTTACTGAAGTTTAGATTGGAAACCTTTATAATATATAATTCACTTGACGCGTGCGTACGCGTGTATCCATTAGGGATGGAGCGCTTTTAAGCTTAAGTTAAAAACTTTATCTTTTTAAGGTAGAACCGCGTGACAGCTTGGTAAGCATGGGAGTCAGCAAATCATGTTGACGCACGAATTGGTTCAGTCGCATTTGATTGGCTAAGACACTGTTATGTGGTTTTTTACTTTATTTTTTGGATGCTAAGACTGCTAGCCTAGTTATGTGGTTCTGTCTAAATTTTAGCGCTTAGGTTTCTGTTTCTTTCTATGTTTGAGCTTTTGCATCTACGTATAATACACTTCCATTTATTTATCTCTTGCATAGTTGTGTCTCCAAGATTTTATTTGGATTTTTTCTCCCCCCTCCTCTGCCAAGTTAGTTTGCCAATGTCCGGGGACTCATGCACTGTTCTATGCTTCCGAGCAAAATGGGCCAATGATACCAGTTTTTAGCAGCACTGCTTGGTTTCTTGCACAATAATGCGTTGTATGCAAGCAAGATTTGTCAGTCTATTGTCTATGCTGCATTTCCTTAAAGCGAAGAGAAACTTCCTCATTAGCACCACAATTTCAAGTACTGCTGTGCGGAGGAGTGAAACCTATCCAGCAAAGATTACAGCTCTGATGTTGTCATTTGTATTTCTTGGAAATTTTAGTTTCAATTACACAGTTTGGCTCTGACCGTTGCAATTTGAAAAATTTCAGAAAAAATGTCTGGAATACATCAAAAAATATTTCTAACTGTTTCTAACTTTCAATTTTATTTAAAGGTTTTCAGATAAGATTCACTGAAAAATTAGCTTTTAAAATCAGTTAGAAAGAAACATTTCATTTATTATAAATTTTGTATCTCTAACTATTTACCTCCAACTCCTTTTTGACAAATAATTAAATTGGGGTCATTTGTATTGAAATGTATGTAAAGATTGGTGAAGGTTACAGAAGTTACCTGAGTGATTCCGACTTCTCAATAATAAAAAATAAAACAATTTTCAGATTATAACTAAAACGTTCTTAATTAAACAGGTCTTTTATAATCACATATGTATGAACTTAAAGAGTTCATGAAACGTAGAACTTTAAATTCTTTTAAAATTGAAGATCTTAAAATTCCAGATTTTAAATAATTTTATTTGTGGTTATGAATTAATCAGAAATATTTTTCCTTGAAATTTATCTTAATCTTAATATCAATGAAAGCATTTTCAAAAAGTCTTCCTTCAAGCAAAATTCAGATGGAAATTTTAGGAAAGCTTTTCTACAAACTCCGACTTTTGGAAACCCCAAAATCTTGCCTCATTTTCAATAGGTTCCATATAGATTTTTTTGAAAATTTCAAACTTCAAATTTTAATACAAATGACCACAATTTGACTATTTAGCCCCAAAGGAGTTGAAGAGAAATAGTTGGAGATCCAAAATTTAAATGTTTCGTTCAGTGTAAGCTAAAGTAGTGAGAAGATGTAAGCTTATACTGAACTGACAAAAAGCTGAATCAAAAAACGGACTTCAGATTCGTGTTCTACGACATAAAAAACCCTTCTATGCAACTTTTTAGCAAAATCGGAGTCAAAACATTTTTGGTTCCCCTTGTTCCCCCCCTTAAAAATTTTAAAAATTTAAAATCTTGTGACCAATCAATCAGACATGTGTTGGAATGCACTCATACAAAGTTTTAACCAATTGAGTCAAATTTGGGTGAGATAAAGCTTTGGGGGAGATAGTTTACTTGGGAATTGGAGTATTGTTTAATTGATCCTTAGCTTCTAGTATTAGAAAGAAGTTAGAAAGAAACATTTAATTTATTTCTAAATTTTGGATCTCTAACTATTTCTTTCCAACTCCTTTGGGGGAAATAGTAAAATTGGGGTCATTTGTATTGAAATTGTAGTTATTTTCAGACAAAATCAATTTTCATCTGAATTTAAAATTTTTAAGTTTTTAAGTTTTTCTTTTCAGTAAATCTTATCTGAAAACCTTTAAATAAAATTAAAAGTTAGAAACAGTTAGAAATATTTTTTGATGTATTCCAGACATTTTTTCTGAAATTTTTCAAATTGCAACGGTCAGAGCCAAACTGTGTAATTGAAACTAAAATTTTCAAGAAATATAAATAACCACATCAGACCTGCAATCTCCGCTGGCTAGGTTTCACTGCTACATACAGCAGTACTTGAAATTCTAGGTGCTAATGAGGAAGTTTCTCTTCGCTTTAAGGAAATGCAGCATAGACAATAGACTGACAAATCTTGCTTGCATACAACGCATTATTGTGCAAGAAACCAAGCAGTGCTGCTAAAAACTGGTATCATTGGCCCATTTTGCTCGGAAGCATAGAACAGTGCAGGAATCCCCGGACATGCCAATTTTTCTGAGTGGAAAACTTGGTTCCCTTGGTTCAAACAATGTTATGACATATTTACGTGCCCAGGTTAGTAGGGTATCTAGGGGAGCGGGATCTTTTGCGCTTTCCCCCCCCAGCCCTAACTTTTGATTTTTTTGACCAATAACTTTGAAATTTGGTGTGGGTGCATACTGGAGGCTGGTGAATTCAAAAATTCAAAAATTTTAAAATTTTAAAAAATTTTTAAAAATTTTAAATTTTTGTTTGGTAAGGGGGGACCAAGTGGAACCAAAAAATTTTTTGAGAAAAATTTTGCTGAAAACATGCATACAGGGGTTTTCTGGGGCGCTGAGCACGAATCTGAAATCCGTTTTTCGATTCAGCTTTTCGTTAGTCCAGTATAAGCTTACATGTTAAGTTTACAACTTTAGCTTATACTGAGCTAACGAAAAGCTGAATCGAAAAACGGATTTCAGATTCGTGCTCAGCGCCCCAGAAAACCCCTGTATGCATGTTTTCAGCAAAATTTTTTTCAAAAAATTTTTTGGTTCCCCTTGGTCCCCCCTTACCAAACAAAAATTTAAAATTTTTTAAAAATTTTTAAAATTTTAAAATTTTTTTATTTTTGAATTCACCAGCCTCCAGTATGCACCCACACCAAATTTCAAAGTTATTGGTCAAAAAAATCAAAAGTTAGGGCTTGGGGGGGGGGAAAGCGCAAAAGATCCGGGGAGCGTGTATTTATGTGCTTCTACTGAGTGGTGGTCTGGCCTGGATTTTCTTTAGGCGAAAAAGGGGAAGAGGGACATCAAGAATCTTCAAAAATAAAATTAAAAATTATGTTGATTGCTAAACGCTACCGATAAGATGAAAGCAAGAGTGCATAATTGCACTATATATAAGAAGAAGAGTAAGCCGCTAGAGGGCTTCTCTTCTTGGCATTGCGTAACGGTGCTCCGACCACAATACGCGAATGTTCCCCCGTTAAGTGGGGGGTAGCAAAGAGAGGGCCCCGTTTGGGGGGGGGGGGGTAGGCAAAAGAAGTCCCTGTTTGGGGTGGTCGCCAACAGCCAATCAGATTCAGACAATCTTAGTCTGACTTGGCGACCCCCCCCCAACGGGGACCCCCTTCTGCCTACCCCCCCCCCCCCACCAAACGGGGACCCCTTTTGCATACCCCCCACCAAACGGGGACCCCTTTTGCAACCCCCCCCCCACCAAACGGGGAGGGGGTATGCTTGTCTACCCTCCCCTCCCCCAAACGGGGGAACATTCGCGTATTGTAGTCGGAGCACCGTTACGCAATGCCAAGAAGAGGAGCCCTCTAGTGGCTTACTCTTCTTCTAATATATAGTGCAATTATGCACTCTTGATGAAAGCGTTGCAAATGTTTAGTCTTTGTAGCACCTACCAAAATAAGACTATTTTAGATAAACACTTGGAAAGGTTTAGAAAATTTTGACCAGAAATCCTTAAGGTGGTGA
>JASAND010026634.1:0-37445 GCA_030248195.1 Trissonchulus latispiculum
CGATTTTTGGCCATTTTGGACCGGTCCGGACCCGGGCCAGGGCGCCACAGGCCGCTGGGACCACTTTGGAGGGGTCTTCCAATGACAAAAAATGTTCGCCTCGCCACGGGCTTTCATTTGATACCAAACTTGGCCACTTTTGGAAAAATCGATTTTTGGCCATTTTGGACCGGTCCGGACCCTGGTCAGGGCGCCACAGGCCACTGGGGCCACTTGGGAGTGGTCCTCCAATGACAAAAAATGTTCGCCTCACCAAGGGCTTTCATTTGATACCAAACTTGGCCACTTCCAGAAAAATCGATTTTTGGCCATTTTGGGCACGGTCCACGGTCCGGACCCCTGGCCAGGGCGCCACAGGGGTCCGGGCGAAACCTACTATAGTCTATGCTGTAGTGCCCCCGCACCCCACCCCAAATAAGAGAGACCTGCTCACTGTAGATATCTGTGCAGAAGAGGTTAAAGTTGGAGTTGCGTCACGGTAGGGCCCACCACCATCAGGGTGCCCCCCAGCCACATGGATAGGTCCTACAGCGAAACTAATGGGCCCTTTAGATTCACCATATAGGGGTTCCTATTCGAATACGAAACCTCAGTCCAGCAGCTCTTATGTATAGGGCTGCCTACTCCGTAGGCCCAGACCCCCCCTTTTACACGTTAACTAGTGACCCCCGGCCAGAAAATTACAGGGGCCAGATCCAAAATTCATATAGCCCATCCAGATAAGGGTCATGGGGCAATGCTCCACAAACAACCTCAGACCCGTCGGCCTGCCCCAGTTCAAGAAGACCCGAACAGAAGGATTGACCATTTCTGAAAAAAACTATCTTCGAAAAAATCGAAATCCTGCTATGTACACAGACCTATGGGGAGGCCCTACCTACTCCATACTCATTTCCCCAAAAATGGGGAAAAAGTTGTTCAAAAAAAACCCCATATGGTATAGGAAATCTAAGACCTCCGACCCCTAGGGGGGGGGGAAATGGAGAGAAAGTCGTGCATTGAAAAATTCAATCTGCCATATCTCAAAAACGGCTCGGCCAATTTTGCTCAAATTTGCACAGCATGTACCCCTCGTGAAGGGGTTTCTACTGGTAAAATATGAAGGCTCTACCTCAACTCCTCCGCCGGCAACAGGGGAAACTATGTTCCAAGAGGCCGCAATACGCCTTTTTTTCCCTATTCTAGGTAGTGCGCTGACGCGCACTACCTAATATACATACTATATATTTAAATGTTGACTCTCTGGCATTTTTTTAGGGTTTTGAAAGTGGGGGGGGGGCTCCGCCCCCCCCTAGGGAGGGGGAAGTGGGGGGGGGGGGGGCTTCCGAAAAGTGGGGGGGGCGAGCCAAATGTAAAATATACCGAACTTTTTAGCGAAAAATTAGCATTTTTAAGGTAAAAACGCAAAAAATCGCTGTTTTTAAGGTTAAAATGAGCTTATAAGTCCATAAATTAGCTAAAAATTGAGAAAATTTTTGAAAATTTGACCTCAAAAACCTAATTTTTTGACACTTTTGGACGACCCCCAAAAAAGTGGGTGGGGGCTTGCCGAAAAGTGGGGGGGGGCGAAAGTGGGGGGGGGCTCCGAAAAGTGGAGGGGCCCCCCCACCCCCCCCCCCACTAAAAAATGCCAGACTCTCATGCTTATATTATTCATTTTACAAGCGACTGCAAGGAGAATTTTGTCTACATACTTGTTCAAATTTATCCTGGGTTTTCGGCATTTTAGTTTTTCCATAGCTTTTTAACTTATTAACTTCTGAGAGGCTATGGCTACACCCCCAGGCCCTAACTAATTTTTTAAATCCACCCTTCATGAAAAACATTTCTATGTGCGCCACTGTTCGAAATAGCCCGGGGAAGGGCCGGGAGACACCAAGCACTCCTCCTTCCAGAAGCTTCACTTGACATTACACAATAAATGTATATACGTACGTATACGTTACGTATATGTAAAACAAAGACCTACTGCATCGTTTTCTAACAACATGACCACACCAGAGCGGTGATGTACGTAAATGCTGGTTTTTGCGTATGAAATATAAACAAGTGTGCAGTTCCTAAAAAGCAAAACAAACGTAGTATTGAGTTGAGACATCGATCCAATTAATCAATCACTAGTAGATAATATACGTATATATATAATCGTCGATTGAAGCCGATCAAAAATGTCTTCAATTTTCGCAAAAAGCAAACTATTAATAGGCAATTAAAAGAGGGATATGTGAACCTGAAGAGAAGGGGAATCCTCAATCACGACGTTTCGGGCAGTAGGGGCGCCAGGATTTTTTGAAGGGCCCGGCGACCTTTTTCGGGAAATCCAAAATTTTAGCTGTTTTTACCTTAGTTTTCGCAAAAATTTCTCAGATTTACTAACAATTTGCAGATTATATATTTTAAAAATTTCTTAACAAT
The DNA here is from genome assembly GCA_030248195.1 of Trissonchulus latispiculum. NCBI lineage: Eukaryota > Metazoa > Nematoda > Enoplea > Enoplida > Ironidae > Trissonchulus > Trissonchulus latispiculum. The sequence goes on from JASAND010026634.1 coordinate 2,416, forward strand.
TTGGACAATTTTCCCTGAACATGGGGCCCGACACCCCAAAGGGAGGGGCCTAAATCGCAAAGGGGGGCGGGGGGCCCTATGGCGCCGCCACTGGTTTCGGGCCTTTAAACACGTAAATGGCTAAATCCTCTCCACACTCCATGCCAATCCCCCCCTCCTGTGGCAAAATGTCAAAGTTGCTCAGCTCTAAGTCCCCACCCCACCCGACCACAGCACTCTACAGCCACTTTGGTTATGCAGTTCTATGACAAAAGTGGCTCACCTCACTTAGGGCTTTAATTTGATACCAAATTTGACCACTTTTGAAAAATTTTATTTTCGACCACTTGACCCCCCACCCGACTGCCCCTTCAAACGGTAAACTGGAACCAGCCCAGCAAAATAGGTACGTCGGACGGCAAAACGGATACCGGGAATGAGCTGGGCACACCAGAAAACCCCTATAGACAGTTTTAAGAGGCCAGGTAGAGCCTACTATGGCCCTCCAGGAAGCGGTTTCCGACCTTACCCTCCCGACGGCAAAGTGGAACCAACCCAGCAAGATGGGTGGGTCTGACGGTAAATCGATTCTCCATGCCAGAAAACCATTGTATGGAAGATTTGAGCTTTCAAGGTTGAATAGATAGCGAGAAATTTCGATTTTTCATTTTTCGAATTTTCGCCATTTTTGACGGGCCACTGTGGTCGCTAGGGAAGAAATAGAGAAACGCAACCTGGACGTTAGTTAGACGACCGACGACTACAAAAATGGTCACTTTTCGCTATGAGCAGACTTTGCGGCGCCACTGCGGCGCTGTGGCGCAGCTGCGGCGCAAAAAAAGTTGCGATTCTGAAATTCTTTAGAGGTACAACTAGACCCTATAGCCCTTTAGGTTGGCCCACCGCTGCGGTTCACATGAAAGCGGCGAACATCATATGTAATACTGGGTTTATTTTACTGGGGGGGGGGGGCGCCCCCCCCACTTTTTGGGTTCCCCCCCCCCCACTCGAGCACCTCCCCCCCACTCGTTCCCCCCCCACTTTTTTGGGCTTCCCCCCCCCACTCACTATAGGGTGCCCAGAAAATGTCAAATTTTTAGGATTTTTGGTCAAAATTTTCAAAATTTTTCCGGCTTCGCCGGAAATTTTTGGTCAAAAATCGTCTTTTTTGGTGCTAAAACTCAATTTTTGAGCACTTTTAAGCTTAGTTATAGCAGCATATGTAGAAAACAGGCTTTTTATACGGTATTTTTGGCATTTTTAGCCCATTTGTATTTCCCCCCCCCCCTTTCCACCCCCCCCCCCCCCCCTAGTGGGGGGGCTCCCCCCCCCCCCACTCTCCCCCCCCCCACTTTTTTTCTCCTAAAGTAAACCCAGTAATACAACCATCAAATAGGAGAAACCGGAAAAAAACATCGCCGCCATAACCGGTCCGGGGCGCAACTTTTTAACGGGAAGTGATTCGGGGCTGAATCTTCCCAGACATACTAAACTCAATGTGCTCTACACTTTGCGCACGAAATCTGCGCAGGATTCTGCTCAGCTTCTGCGCAGCTTATTTTACAGTCTCCAGCCACTTTTCACAGATATTATAGGGGTCGCCGCCGCGACCCCTATGATTTATTTACTTCCTACACTACAGTGACCATACAGCATCCGCTATCAGAGACGTTGGTTTGGTGCTTTCTAAGGAGGCAAATGATGTCCTAATCACTAGCGTAGCCAGAAAAAATTTCGGAGGGGGCAAGCCAAAAACGCTCTGAAATTTCTGCCGCAACTAAACAGTTGGTTGACATTTTCAAGCAAAATCTGGAGGTTTTGAGATATTATCGTTGAAAAGTAGCGCCGCAGGCGAAAATTTTTCGAAATATTTATTTGCGCTGCTGCTACTCATTAAAAATTTTTCTTCTGTCTCCAATTAGGTGTGGCATGCCCCCCACGCCCCCCCCCGGCTACGCGCCTGGCCCTAATCATAGGTGTACCATCTGTTTGGGTTGGGGATGGGAGTAGAAGATCTAAATTCGGCTCGGGGGACACCACCAAAATCCGAATTTTGGGGGGGGGAACTGTACCCAAGTTTTGTTTAGCTAAAAATGTTCCTTTTCGATGCACAGTACATTAAACATATATACTCAAAAGCGTCTGTAAATAGTTTTCGTATGCGAAAATAGGGCTTGAAAATTGAAAATTGTAGAAAAAATTGCAGAAAAAATGTTGAAAATTTGTGCCAAAATATGCTAAATTAGCCCAGATTGTGGTTTATAATTGTAATTATATACCTTTTAATTGCTCCAAATAACCATCTTTAGCAGTTTATATATACAATATATTGCTGATTTATAGCCATTTTTTCGAATTTTTTTCAAAAATTTTCAGAAATTTTGCATTTTTTACTTGGTTTGGACCCAATATTAGGGGGAGAGGGAGAGGGGGTTTGAACTCGGCTTGGGAGGGGGAAGTAGTTGAAGTCGGGTAGGGGGAGCGGGGTTTGGCCTCTCCGTGGGGGGTCTCACAGGGGGCAAATTGTAGCCTGGTACTGGGTACACCTACATATGGCCCTAATCTCGTTCTCTCCTGTCAGCGACCGAATCCTATATATATGCGAGATTGAAAGCATGGAACGGCTATTTCGGTCATTGGTTGCTAGGCCCCTACGGAGGTGTCTGACGACGAATCTAAGGATCCACTCTCTAACTCTCTAACTCGCAACTGCAAAATACTTTAGGCGACTCTACTGCTTCTGACTATTTGGTACTTCTTGGAGATTTTAGTGCAGAAATTGGCCGTTACCGTGAAGGATGGGAAAAAGTCTGGACCGTATATATACGTATCCGGTAAACTGAACGAAAACGGAATACGTATATATATATATATATATATATATACGTATATATATATATATATATATATAATCTCTTGCAGGAGTCAATGATCGCTGCGATGCCAACAGCCACTTTCGGCATAAGAGCTCACATTTCCTTTCGTGGCAAAGTAACACTGGTCGGTCCAGCAAGTTGATCGATTAGCTTCTGGTCAGAAGGCGCTGGCGATCATCTGTAAACAACTGTAGGGCACTTATGTGTATAGGGGGGGGACAAATACTTTGCCTTGGTCCCCCGTTCTGATTCGAAAAAATTTTTTGTCCCGATTTGGCTGAGAAGGTGCCCCAAGTTTAATCGAGGTCGCTGATTTCAAAAATCGAATCGAGAGACCGATCCGATCGATCGATCACCAGAATCGATCGATCAAAAGTTTTTGTCACCAATTTACGCGAAAAGCCGCCCCTGGGGTAATTCGGGTGCGCTGATTCCGAATCTGCAGTCGAAATTTCATGAAAATTGATCGTGCGCCCGCAAAACTAGATTTTCCTCGATTTTTCAAAAATTCGTCAATAACTCGATTTTGGCAGCTCGAATCGAAATTTCGACTTCAGATTCGGAATCAGCGCCCCCGAATTACCCTAGGGGCGGCTATTCGCGAAAATTGATGGTGACAAAAATTTTTTGATCAATTTTGATCGACTTATTAGATTTTTGAAATCAGCGACCTCGATTTACCCTGGGGGTACCTTCATAGATGTGTTAGGGGGGGGGGGGGGGGGACCCGTCCCACCAAAATTACAAATTTGGGCGCACCCCCCCCCCCCTTATTTTCAGATTTTTGTTACCCCCCCCCCCAGATTTTTGGCCAAAAAGTGGTCAAAAATGGCATAACATCGAGAATTTAGGGGGGTCCCCCCACCCTCCGTCGGAACCCCCCCCCCCAGATTTTTTGCCCAGCCACACCTATGGGTACCTTCTCAGCCAAATCGGAGACAAATTATTTTCGAATCATAAGGGGGACCAAGGCAAAATTTTTGTCCCCCATCTAGATAAGTGCTCAACTGTAGAGCTGATCGGGGTACTGCCTTACCCTCTGATCACTAGCGTAGCCAGAAAATTTTCGGGGGGGGGAATGCCAAAATTTGGTGGGGGGGTCTGGGGGCGGGAGCCCCACAGAAGCTGAAAAATTATTCAAATTTGAAACGTCTGAGGAATTTTTTTCAAAGCATTCTTTGAATTAAAGAAGCGAAATGATGTCAATACGTGTTCATGCACGCAAATGATGCATAAACTGGGCGAACTACATCCAATAGGTATTTAGCACTCATTTTTGGCGTTCCAAACCCATATTATGCTGGTGAATTTAAATAAATACGCGCCGAAGGCGCGGAAACTTTTTGAAAAATGGGCATTTTACACATGGCAGGAAAAAATTCCTGGGGGGCAACACAATTTCGGGGGGGGAATTCCCCCCATTCCCCCCCTGGCTACGCGCCTGCCTCTGACCACGAACTAATAATTGCGAATCTGACCCTTACGCTTGCCACCGTGCCGAAGAACAAACGATTGGCTCCGCTGGATGCAGTAGCGGCGCCAGGATTTTTTAAAGGGGGGGGCGACCCAAAAATCCGGCGACCCTTCTTTGGCAAATCCAACATTTTTGCCAAATTTTAGCTAATTTTACCTTCATTTTCCAAAAAATTTCTCACATTTTAGGAAAAATTTTTCAAGTTTTAGTTTAAAATTTGCCGTTTTTTGAAAAAACTTTTAAAATACTCAAACTAAGCATACGAACAGCTGAAAAATTTTTCTTAGGGGGGGGCCGACACCATAGGTGTACCAGGCTACAGTTTACCCCCTGTGAGACCCCCCCACGGAGAGGCCAGACCCCCCTCCCCCCCTACCCGACCTCAGCTACTCCCCCCCCAAGCCGAGCTCAAACCCCCTCCCCCCTCCCTAACATTGAGTCCAAACAAAGTAAAAAATGCAAAATTTTTGAAAATTTTTTTTGCAATTTATGAAAATTTTTGAAAAAAAATCTAAAAAATGGCTATAAATCAGCTGTAAATAGCTAAAGATGGTTATTTATAGCAATTAACAGGTAATATGCACAGCTATAAACCACAATCTGGGCTAATTTAAGCATATTTTAGCACAAATTTGTCGATTTTCAAGCCCTATTTTCGCATACGAAAACTATTGACAGAAGCTTTTGAGTACGTTTAATGTGCTGTACATCGAAAAAGGAGCATTTTTAGCTAAAAAAACTTGGGTACAGTTTAGGGGGGTCCTTTTCGCTCCTCTTTAGCTGTTTATAGTTGATTTATAGCCTATTTTTCTAATTTTTTTCAAAAATTTTCAGAAGTTGCAAAAAAATTTTTCAAAAATTTTGCATTTTTTTCTTGATTTGGACCCAATTTTAGGGGGGGAGGGGGGGGTTGAACTCGACTTGGGGGGGAGTAGTTGAGGTCGGGTAGGGGCATAGGTGTACCACCTGTTTGGGTTGGGGGGGGGAGTAGAAGGTCCAAATTTGGCTCGGGGGACCCCCACCCCACCAAAATCCGAAATTTGAAGGAGGGGGACCCCCCCCTAAACTGTACCCAAGTTTTTTTGGCTAAAAATGCTCCTTTTTCGATGTACAGTACATTAAACATACTCAAAAGCTTCTGTCAATAGTTTTCGTATGCGAAAATAGGGCTTGAAAATTGACAAATTTGTGCTAAAATATGCCTAAATTAGCCGAGATTGTGGTTTATAATTGCGTATATTACCTTTAAGGTGCTGGTTTCCTTTCGGGTATTTTTGACTCCTACGGCTTTAATCCTTTACGCGAAGGGCTAAAACTTACGAAATAACCTATTTCCGTGCTCTTTAACATTTTAGGACCACTCCCGTATTCTTAGGTCAAAAGATAAGAAAGTTTTGGTTTTTGGCCTTAAGCTCCCAGCAGGTAGACAAGACACGGGATTGGTTGGTATGGCTGGAAAGAGGACTCGAAAATGAACATTTTTGCTCTTACAACCTTTGAGCTATCTCCAGTGGTTAAGTCAGTATAAGCAAAAAACTGTTTCAGGGTCAAAAAATGGCCATTTTCGAGGAAATCAGTTTTTTCAAAATTACTTCCACATGTTAAGGACAAAATTGGCTTAGTTATACTCAATCGATACATCGTCTAAATGCACATTTTATGAATGCCTATTAGCCGGACTTTATTGCTTTCAGCTAGAGATTTGGCCGAAAAACCATTTTGGCAAAACTGCGATTATTTTGTTTCGAACATCGATTTCTCAAAAACTACTCGACGGATTCCGGAGATTTTCGGCAGAATCGAAATTCGCATTTCTGCGGAGGGACGATTTTCTTGGTTTGGGCTAAAACATATTGAGTAGCAAGAAAACTCAATGCGAAGTTGCGAAATTTCGTGTTACTGTGCATTTGGCCGATTTTCTCGACCGTTAGGACCTGCTGAGCCAAATCCAAAAAATCGTCCCTCGGCCCATATGTCCTTCATATCGTTTCACAAAGAGAACTTTTGGCCGATTCTTCAGTTTTGAGAAATCGATGTTCAAAAACGTTTGGTCTATATTCATCCTGTTAGATGTCAGCTTGTCAGAAAATTTCTGCTATTCTTATGCTAATTTTGCCAGTTCTGTAAGCTCATGTGAATGTACAGATAATAAGCTTTAAAACGACGTATAAAGCTCTTTGCAACTCCCAAAATTGCGAAAGTTATAGCGTTTCAAAAAATAACCACAAAAGCACTGCAGAAAAGGATACCACCACCTTAAATTGCTATAAATAACCATCTTTAGCTCTTTATATGTGATTTATAGCCATTTTTTCGAATTTTTTTCAAAAATTTTCAGAGATTGCAAAAAAATTTTCAAAAATTTTGCATTTTTTATCTGGTTTGGACCCAATTTTAGGGGGGGAGGGGGGGTTGAGCTCGGCTTGGGGGGGGGAGTAGTTGAGGTCGGGTAGGGGGGGAGGGGGGTCTGGCCTCTCCGTGGGGGGGGTCTCACAGGGGGCAAACTGTAGCCTGGTACACCTATGGGTAGGGGGGGGAGGGGGGTCAGGCCTTTCCGTGGGCTGGGGTCTCACAGGGGGTAAACTGTAGCCTGGTACACCTATGCCTATGGCCGACACCCCAAAGGGAGGGGCCAGTGGCGGATCCAGGGGGAGGGCCCCACCCAGGGCCCCGGGCACCCCCCTTTGCGATTTGGGCCCCTCCCTTTCAACTTGAGGGCCCCCATCCAAAGTTTGTCTTTACTGTAAGTTTTCCCAGGTTTTACACGATATCCAGTAACTGGGATTATGAAGTTGGCGATACAAGTAGTGATGATAAATATGTCCTTCCATCGTAGATTGTGAAATTTCAATGCATTGGTAATATTGTATAAATTTGGATAGAATGCTGCCTAGGGATGCCATGGGAAAACTTAACCTCTCAACTTTAAACGCTCATAACTTGCTAACGACGTAACGTATTGCGTTAAGATTAGAATATTCTGAATCAGAAAAGTCTCCTCTATCTTTTAAGGGGGCGCTTCCATTACCAGGACCGGCTCTCCTGCATTCAATTCTCAACCAATCTCTTTCAAATTTTCAGCAACGATAGTTGGTGTTAAGTACTAGTTGTTTGCTGAGTTTGAAAAATTCATTGCTTGGCTTGCAACTTACACAAGAGGGATAATTTGAAATTTTCAAAATGGTGTCACTCATTAACGGCTAAATAAAAGTAGCTCAAATTTTGCACAAATCTATAAACGGACCTAATGCAGGGGCACTTTTTTCATTTTTTTGATTTGTGCAATTTTGAGTATTTTATAAATGTCCAAAAACTTTAGAAGTCGATATCTCACGGAATTTAAGGTTTAAACAAAAAATGAAAAAAGTGCCCCTGCGTACCTCTTTAATAAACGTACATGCAAAATTTGAGCAACTTTGGTTGAAGCATTTATGAGAAAGTTAAATTGGAAAATTTCGCACTAATTGCTTTTGTTTTGCACATATAATATGATTTTAATAAGTTGCATAGTGCATTTTATAAAATAATAAACAAATCCAACCCAAAAGCATCATGAAATATCCTTTAGAATTCATTTTCGAACTGTTAGTTTTTACTTTGCTAAACGAAATGAGAATGGTCAACGTAAATTTGCCAATTATTCAACCGCCTGTAACTTTTGATAGAAAGCACGTGCAGAAGTGATATGCACGTCGTTGTAAAGCTCTTTTTATGCTCTTTCACATAGTTCATTCGAATTAATCGTTTGGGGCTTTAATAAAATTTCGATTTTTTAAGCCATAATGGTAGCTAGCCAAGCAGATGGTCTCAGTTACTGAAATTTTGTCAAAACATGCCCCGCCAACCAAAGTAACTTCAGTTGGGATTTCTTTAAAATTGAGCAATGGGTCCAAATTTTACATCAATAGTCCCGATAATGGAAGCGCCCCCTTAAGCACTTTTCGCGCGGCCATGGGGCCGTCACGCGCGGCCATCCGCGCACGCCGTCGGCGTGGTTCTCGCTTGGCACATTCGGCAAAATTCCTTTCGCCAAAACAGTTTTAAACTGCGCAAACTGAAGAATTTAATCAGAATGTTACATATTGCCAAAGACTAGGAAAACTAAATTGGTTTCATTGATCTCAACAGTCTTAGAACGTTGAATTGGTTTCAATCAGGCATCACAACTTACAACTATCTCTGCACACATTCGAAAAACGTTTAAGATCTCAGGGTTAGTACATATTCATAATTCTGGCGTTATCCTGAACTCTTTTGAGCTGGGGCCCCTCCCTTTACAAAATCCTGGATCCGCCACTGGGAGGGGCCCAAATCGCAAAGCAGGGGGCGGCCCGGCCCCCCTGGCAATTGGCATATGTAAGCATAGGTGTAACGGGGATTTGGGTTGGGGGGGCCCCCTCCCCCAAAATTTGGGGGCGGGCCCCCTTTTTAGACCTCCCCCAAACCCCCCCCCCCCAAGACCCCCCCAAACCTCCCCCAAAACTTGTTTGATTTTTTATGCCAAAAATCGCATTTTCAGCCATTGCTAATGCCAAAAAACATCCAACCATTAACTAATTTTAACATTAGACAGGGCCTTTAAACTCAAAAACGTGATTGCCAACATGTTTCTAACTCCAAAATAGGATCAATATTGAGTCAGAAAGTCCATAAAACTGTTTAAAACGTGTATTTCACGCAAAAATGAACACCTTAAGCCAAAAATTTGGAAATTTTTGAAAAATTTTGCAAAATTAACCCTAAAAATACCCGATTTTTGGCCAATTTTACCCCCCCCCCCAAACCTCCCCCCAATTACACCTATGTAATGTAAGGTGTGGCTGGGCAAAAAATCGGGGGGGGGGGTTCCGACGGAGGGTGGTGGATCCCCGAAATTTTCGATTTTTTGCCATTTTTGGCCACTTTTTGGCCAAAAATCTGAAAATCTGGGGGGGGGCGCGAAAATTTGTCATTTTGGGCCTCCCCAAACACACCTATGGCCCCTGGCCCTGGCCCTGGCCCTGGCCCCGCCACTGGCTGAATGTTGATAAGCTCACAAGTCCGGAGGTGAGGTGAGGTGAGGTGAGGTGAGCAATAAATTTCAAGCTTTATTTGTGGACGAGGAAAATCGTGACGAGACTGCCGATCAGATGTGGGGAAAGATGGTCAGTGGTCAGTTTTTGGAATTCATATGTAATATCCAAAAACTCAACAGTTAAAATGCCCTTTTGTAATCCAATTTCCCCGGAGGTTTTACAGTACATTCATTTAGGTGGTGCTTCCCTTTGGTCACATAAAGTTTGCACCATTATTACTCGTTCATTACTTGGAGTTAAAATAGGACCATTTCGCGACATTGTCGCCAATTATCGTCTGGTGATAATCGCGAAAAGTAACCCGCGATTATAGTAGAATATTGGCGATAAGTCGTGGACGGACTTTTCGCGACAATCGCGGATATTCGAAGATTGTCGGAACACTAGGGAAACTAATGATATTACGTTAATTGTTCACGACAGTCGTCAAACTTTGTCGCGAATATTCTTCAAGACTCATCGCAATATTTTAAGATGATAGCGATGATTTCGCGATTGTCGCAAGCGTCCACTTTTGGCGATATTTCGCCAAATTTCTACGAGAATCGCTGAATTTTCGCAATTGTCATCCAAGTTTTTTATAAGCCATATGTAATGAAGTGAGCAAGATCCAAGACACGATCTGCTCTGAGCTCTAAACTTTCGATTAGTCTTCCAATTACACGGAAGGTCAGCACGTCTGTTCGCAATGAAGCAGACTAATAAGGTGGTGATTCCTTTTGGGCACATATTGTTGTTTGGCGGCGTAAATCAAGATGAAATTTGATGAAACGTTCCAAAGTAAGTTCTTTTAGCGTTCTAGCACCCTCCGCGCAATGCCGATCCAAAAATTCGAGATTTCCGGTCAGAGTGGTTTTTCCCAATTTCTGAACGTTTGGCAGCTGCTATACAATTATGACTATATTCATTCGAAAGATCTCATTGAGCTTCCCATTTTTGCTTTTTAAAGCAAATTTCTAGCTTTTCTCTATCGTGAGATATAGTCGATTTTCTTGTTTTGGCGTCGAAAACTTGTCATTTTTTCAGAAATCAAATAATCCAACATTTCTTGAACTACGCAAGCCGTAAAATCAAACTAAGGGCGTCAAACTGAAGGTCTCACAGGGACAAATTATCCGACGCATGATCGTCTTCCAACTGCTATCCTGTAGGCTGCTATCATAAAAAATGTAGTTTTTGCAAAAACACGACCAATTTGTTTCCAAAGATTATGGAGCATTCATCATGCAAGCTGGAGGGCTGCTACTGAACAAATGTGTTCCGCAGAAATATACCCAGGGACGATTTTTTAGTTGCCCCGATTGCTCCTTTCTAGCTGAAGTAATCGCTTGACAAATTTGCAAAAACTAGGGAAAATACAGGTTACGCACACATTTCAGCTTATTTCTCTATAACGAAGAGCAACTTCACAATAAATAAAAAATCGTCCCCAGCTATTTGATGGAGGTATGGAATGATATAACTGATGTCTCGCGAAAAAATGTACTTGAGTCTGCAAAAATTCCGGAAGATTATACTTCTTCTAAAATGTGTTAAAAATATTTTAGAAAAGCAACATTAGTTTCGTGGCATGCATTAAAAAGAGCAAATGTCAAGCTACATTTTTATATAAAAATGGCTGCTTAACTGCAAGTAATGAATGAGTAATAATGGTGCAAACTTTATGTGACCAAAGGGAATCACCACCTTAAGCACCAGATCTCTGAAAGGTGGTGTTCCAAAATCAGAGATTCTCTGCAGCCAACCTTGGTAGGGGTCTTTGTCTGTGAGTTCGTTTGAGGCTCCTGAGTTGATTTCCAACTGGACAGCAAGAGGGGTCAGCACTTGCTTCCGTGAATAGCACTGGATTTGGATGTGTTCCTCACTGGATCGTTGAGATCGTAATTGACAGGGAAACTTACTTGTGCAGATTCGGTCCTGTGTCCCTGCTGTTGATAGGCGAACGGTAAACGCACCGTATGCGAAGGCAAACGCGCCCCTGTTATTAGCGATAAGGCTCAACGGTAAACGCACCGTAGTTGAAGGCTAACGCGCCTTAGTAACTTGTAATAAGACTCGGTAACTAACGAACGGATAATTTAATAAAAACACTACAACAGTTATAATTAGTACAATTCTGTGCGTTCAAAGTAACAGTTACCACAATACTAACGGTTAGGTTACGGTACAATTAGATACAGTACAAGTTTACTTGTACCAGAGTTGCCAGATATTTGCCCTTTTGGGTATTATTAATATTATTCCGATTCGGAATAATATTACAAACTTTGACTAAATTGCTGGGACAAGGTCGATACTCTTAACGCCTTTTACACCCTTCTACTCTACTAACTCTTCCTATCCCAAGTTCCCGATATGCTGTGCGTTTCCCTATATGCTCGTGCTTTGTTACTCTTTATACGTCCCCTTACAATAGGACTGTCAAACTAGTATCACGATAGACTACATTACTAATTATTAACCTAGGGACGGTCTTTGGGTGAGCCCCTGAAAGTCGGTCACCGCTTTCGCTCCGACACTCAGTTCAGGGATGCTATGTGAGACAACAATTTGAGGACGTCGAAACAGTTGGGGGTTGGGGAAGTCCGTCCTTACCTATTCCTAAATTGAGCTAAATTAACACAAGTACACTACAACAACCACTCTGTAGGTCTTCTGTTCTTCAGGCAGGGGAATTAAAGCAAAGGGGCCGGGATGACAATTTCGAACTTGAGAGTGTGGAAAAGTGACATTTTCAACTTGAAACTGGGTACGATTATTGTGTGCCTTAGGCGGTAACAAAAGTTCTCTCTGCGCTGGTTAGATGGATTCCCCAACTTGATTAGGTTTGGTCGGCCGCTGCCTCTGCCGTGATCTACTCTACAAGATCATTCAGTTTCCAATGTACCTTCGCTAGACTGACTCGGACTGATACTATTCACTGATAATCGCTTCCAACTTGACGAGGTCCTTCTCCGGACAATATAATACTGATACCAATAATCTGACTGAATCAAGGCTCCGACTGGGTTCACCGTACTGGAATCAATCTCGGACGCAAATTGAGGCAGGACAGGGCTTCTTTCCGCACCTGAATCAAATGGGTTAAAACCATTAGTACAAGGTCATGGTGCGGGAATCGAACCCAGCAACCATTACTCGTTCTTTAGCTTTCCTGGCCCAAAATGTGCATTTTGGGCCCTATTTGAACTTGTGAAACGACGAAATGACACCAAAACCATTGGCTATTGCCTTTTTGGCAAAATTAACTGTTCTTAGTAATTTTTGTCACACACAGGCCTTCTTGGCCATTTTAGATTACAACTTGTTGATTCTGATTCAAACTTGAGGTAATTCTTCGCGCAGACAAAACGATTCGGGACGCTCTCACGTCTGGACCCAAATTAGGTCTTGATGACTTGCGATTGGCCGAAATAATTCTTAAAAGCGTATAAACTTCGCTATTCGCACATTATTTGGAAACCTTGCTTGTTTCTTTCCTTTTCTTGCACAAACCGGGCCGTCTGGCCCGTCTTAGATTAATACAAACGGATTCTGACAGAAGTTCACAGGTTCGCTTGAACAGCTTAAATGACAAAACAAAACTTGTATTTCTGGCCTGGTTCTGGCCCAATTTCATTGGTTTGCCACGGGAAACAGGCCTGCTTTCCCGTGGTCCGCTGCTAATCTCAAACATGCACGAAACTTGACGTTTTTAAATGAATTTCTGATGTTGGAAGATGGTCAGATACTTGTCATTCATTACCGTTAACCTAGCTACTACCTATCTACCTATATATATTAAATTAGTGAAACCTACGTAATGCTAACTTAAGAGTTAATACTGCTGGTTGTTTGACTTAGAAATCTATGGCTAATCAGTTTTCCTACCTATGTTGATAAAAATAAATTAATATGCTGCTTCGTGGGTGAGTTTTTGCATATTATTATTTCAACTGTTTTCTACCAAAAATGCAAAAATTCACTCACTCACTGTCTCAGCAGCCATTCTACGCAGTCCCTACTTACCGACCTACCGACCTAGCCGAACTAAATAGCTAACTACTTTCCACATAACTACCTAAGAAGCTCGGGGAACCGTACCGAACCGCTATTCGATCCGGCGCTGGCAACCCTGGCAGCCAGCCGAGTGATAGACGCGCAATCTACCACCCTTTCACTTGAGCTTGTTTAAACTTGTGCAAAACTGGCATATAAATTTGAGGAATTTTGAAGAACACGAATTTGAATACAAGTTACATATTCTTGTAGAGCTTGAAAAACTGAACATTTTTTTGTGCTTACAGCACCAAAAAATGTTAAGTAATTAATGAGAAAAACATAATTAAAGTTTGCTTCCACATATGCGTAACTTGTACATGCAGCGTATTAGCTCAATTGCACACGTGCTGGGTTGCCACATTGCTTTCATATATGGGCGATTTTGAACTAAAGTCTGACCAAAAAATCTTGGAACCGAACAGTCAACACTAGTCCTGAGTCTTCCTTTGAAGGTAGCCTATATAAAGTATATATTTTTAGAATCCTCAGGAGGAGGAGATTCCGATAAACCCATCATATCCGGTCTATATCCGGTTACCGGATACTAAATCGATAAAAACGCTTCAGATGCGGAAGAAAAATGCTAATTAATTCATACTCTAGTATATTGGTCCTTGGCTTAAAACATTTCCGAAAATCGGGTCACATCCGGTCCATGTCCGGTAACCGGATGCACAGGTCACAAAAACTGCACAGCAAGATGGGTAGGTCGTACAGTTTCGCTGATTGGATTTTTGGATTCCTCGGGTCGAAATTAGTCTGAATCCAAAATTTTGTCCGCTTTGGACAAAACTTGCGTGATCTATGGTCGTATCCGGTTCGCAAAAAACCGGAAAAAACGGTTTTTCCGGCCTGGTGCTCGGAATCGCGGATTAAAAATGTTCCCTTTTGGCACAATGAATGTTTGGGAGGCTACTTTCATTTTACCGGTGTCAAAGCAATCGAATATCCGGTCTATTTCCGGTTCTGAGCTTTGAAATTTGAGATTTCATGGGCTATTATCTCAGTATCCGGTTGGTCCGGAAGTCAAATTATTGCATTAAAATTATATTTGGTCTATCCCTAACCAACACCAACCTCAAATTACTTCATATCTGCTGTAAATTTTGAATGACAGCGTTTTAAAAATGGTTCAAAAATAGGTTATTTTGCATGCGACAAAGCTAAGCGTATGGGATCAAATCTCATGTCCGGTTTAACAATTAGACAAAACAAACAAAAATCACCCATTTTTAAAACCCTGTCATTCAAAATTTACAGCAGATATGAAGTAATTTGAGGTTGGTGTTGGTTAGGAATAGACCAAATATAATTTTAATGCAATAATTTGACTTCCGGACCAACCGGATACTGAGATAATAGCCCATGAAATCTCAAATTTCAAAGCTCAGAACCGGAAATGGACCGGATATTCGATTGCTTTGACACCGGTAAAACGAAAGTAGCCTCCCAAACATTCATTTTGCCAAAAGGGAACATTTTTAATCCGCGATTACGAGCACCAGGCCAGAAAAACCGTTTTTTCCGGTTTTTTGCGAACCGGATACGACCATAGATCACGAAATTTTGGTCCAAACCGGACAAAATTTTGGATTCAGACTAATTTCAACCCGAGGAATCCAAAAATCCAATCAGCGAAACTGTACGACCTACCCATCTTGCTGTACAGTTTTTGTGACCTGTGCATCCGGTTACCGGACATGGACCGGATGTGACCCGATTTTTGGAAATGTTTTGAGCCAAGGACCAATCTACTAGAGTATGAATTAATTAGCATTTTTCTTCCGCATCTGAAGCGTTTTTATCGATTTAGTATCCGGTAACCGGATATAGACCGGATATGATGGGTTTATCGGAATCTCCTCCTCCTGAGGATTCTAAAAATATATACTTTATATAGGCTACCTTCAAAGGATAACTCAGGACTGGTGCTGACTGTTCGGTTCCAAGATTTTTTGGTCAGACTTTAGTTCTAAACATGACCCGTGTAGCTCAATGGATGAGTACTGGACTTTAGTCCAGGGAATCTGAGTTCGAATCTCAGCACGGGTTTAATTCTTTTGCTTAGCTTGAACTATTGTTTTGGTGTTGCAAAACTGAGCATTATAACCAGCATGACTTAAGCAATTAAAGCTACAAACTCTAACTAGCAACTATTTTAAACAAGATAATGGGACTCTTGTTCCTAACTGAAGCTATACAGAATAACATTTTTCTAACTAACAATACAGCAGTACGACACGACTAAAATCACTTTCCTAAATTATAACCAAATAACCTTTTGGGGTCCGTTAATCGGACATTTATTATGAGGTATTTAATTGTGCTAAATTTCTCGTTATCGTATGCCTTAGTTACATTTCTAACCCGGTTAGTTCTGGATTTCATAGTTGCGGCTCATCCGTCCCCTAATCGCAGAGCAACCTACACGGATGACCGGAAATCCGACAGATCTGCAGACCTAATACGGGGTCCCCGTGACCCTAGGCTGCAGAATCTGCCCTAATCGCCAAACGGAACAATATGTAAACAAAACTTCACACTACATTCATTCTGAAACTGGCAATTTCACGTCAAACACGCGTCTAGGTTATAACCGAAATAAATCCCTGATTAGTTGTGATTAGGGGCCAAATTGCTACTCAATTTGGCCCAGTTCCTGCCTAATATCTGAGTAATTACACATTCATCCTGGCGTTTCCAAGACCCTTATCTTACAAAGGGAGTTTACATGGTATGCCCTCAATCACACTCACAATCACACAATTTTGATTCAGAATTCACACTCTAAAAGGGGCTAACCTTGGAACCTCATAATCCATAAGGAATTTACCCAAGAAGCCAATTCTACGTAAATTTGGGATTCGCATTCACACAATCATTGTCACAATCACACCAACAGTTACACAAACATCTGAATAATACATCACAAATCCTAGAAATCTCCTACCTAAATCTATCTACTCTTTGTATGCGCCTTTTATCGTAAGTTGGGATTAACTGGTCTTCGTACTACACTTGGAATTTGTGAACTTTCATAGTTTTGATAATGCTTAAGAAATTTTGAAACTTTAACTACTTTGGAAAGCGGAACGAGTAATAATTGCTCGGCAATTATTACAACAAGAACACAACAACACACATTGTCTGCTAAGGACAGCTTGATTTCATTAATTTCGGGGAAGCCGGCCATTCCCCTCAAAAAGGCTAAATAATTAATAGTTAAAGTGATTCTAGAGTTTTAATTCCTATTTGTTTTAGGTAGCCGACCTACACAAGTTACACTGCACAGTTACAAACAATATTTTTGGCTTCAGTAGCGCCTATCTTTATGAACGCGGCCGGCAATTCCTAATTGCCGGCTGTGGGGAGAAACTGTTCCTACTATAACTCAGACTCAACATGAGGTCATAGCCAAGGGACCTCCTAACACGGCTCAAGGGTGGGTCCCCACTCAGAGTCCCGTCATTGCTAAAAGAAACCCCGAAAAACATAAAAAGGAAAATTGACTGGCCACGAGGGCTCGCTGACAAAATGTGAAAAACACTGGCCACGAGGGCTCGCTGATAAAAATGAAAATAAAATTACTGGCCACGAGGGCTCGCTGACAAAAAGTGAAAAACACTGGTCACGAGGGCTCGCTGGTTACAAAGACAAAAACTGGCCACGAGGGCTCGCTGATTACAAAGACAAAAACTGGCCACGAGGGCTCGCTGATTTTCCACCAGTGATGAGCCAAAAAGGGCTGCAATTGTGATTGAAATTTAAGGCCCGAAGGCCGAAAACAAAGGTGAAAATAGGCCGAAAAAAGGCCTTCTATTCCTAGAAAAGGCGCGTTCCTTGTGCGAATGGCCGAGCATAATGCGCTCATATGGCCCTAGATCGTGCGTATTTGCTTCGTGTTCACTCATGTCATCTCCTCTGACCTGTGTGGGCCAGAGGAGGTCCTAACTCGTGGTCCTAAAGGGGGGAGAAGTGCGTTGGGGATTCTCCGGCCAAAACGCTGGCACACCAGGAGACGCACTTAGAGAGAGGGGGATACACGGCCGCTCTCGGCCGGAGTTGAAGCAAAGACTGACTGGAAATTTTGAATTTCCAGTGAGCCGACCTCACGCCTGTTGCCGGTCTCTTTGAAGCGAACGGGATATGACCCCTTTGTGTGATAAATTTCCAGAGCTGAATCTCCAGAAACTTTCCAGACTTTTTGGTTAACACGTAAAGGTAACCAAAGGGGAAAGTTTCTGATAAAAACATTAATTTTTATGAAATGAAAAACAAAACAATACGAAATAATGGCCTCTCGGGGCCCATTATAGAAAAGTAAATATTAACTACTATTATTACTGTAAAATTTTGTAAAATTTGTGTTTAATATTTTTAGGCGCTCCCTTATTCACAGGCCCCTTTCTCTTCCTTTTGGGTACGATTTTTCGGCCGAGAACAAGGGAGGCCGCTTTGTTAATCCCAGCGACAATTCCTCTCCCTCACTAGAGCTGGAAGTCCCTGCCGGAAGAAACAGGAGGACAATTGTCGCGCAAAGTTAGTGCATACAAGGAGTTACCTAATTTTCTAGCTAATTAAAACTAAATATTAATAATCTACGTACTAAATTACCTAAGATCACTTAATTTCTTTTTATTTTAATAATTTGGGAGAGGGTTATGCCCCCTCCGAACCTATTGTCACCTCTAAGGTGTATACTAAGTCTTCCTCTGCAAGGCAAGTCTTTGCTGGGAGAGGGCCAACAGAAGCCCAAGAATGGATAGGAGAATGAATGAGAGTGTGAATGGGCGTAACAACAAGTGTTTGTTACGCCCAGTTACAAAGTTTACGTAAGGTCAAAATTATAGAATTAAAATTTAACTTTACAAAACTATTTTGACCCATATCTTTCGCAATATTGGGAGTTAAAAGACCGGGTTTGGATTTTTGGAACCAGGAAAAAATTGCCTTTCAGATAAGCCTAAGTTATATTTTCACCAAAAATCTTCAAAATTCATTAATTATTACCTAATTACTGCTAATTAGGCCTAACTAGCACATATTAGTGCCCCTGAACCCTACTTCATACACCTAGCTACGAATAATTATATTTTAGCGGCCCATCTTCCAACATATGACCGTGTAAGTCATCTTTTAACAGCATTTTCTGTTATAATTCACTACTTCTTAAGTGATAAGTTTAATAAACTTTCCTTTGTACTAGTATAAGTTCATTTTCGATGAAATTTTGAACCGTTTTTAAACAACAGGAGGCCTGTCAAGGCCTGGGAAGAGTAACGACTCCTCCGTTAGTTGATCAGAGACTATGGTTGGGGCCTATTACTGACCCTGGAGTGGTAACGACCTCTCCGTTATTCGTTAATACCCTGATCAATCCTTATTAGCTCATATTCCACCAGGTTCCTATCCCATTCTGGCATTATTTATGCGGACCGTAACGCTATTTTAACCTCATTTCCTGCACCTATGTTCTACTGAGTTCCTATTCTCTTCTTTCGCTGTTCATTCGCGTCCTAACACTATTATTAACCTAGTTTCTTAACCACGCTAGAACCTGTGTCCCTATTAGTAAGTTTTCGGGTGATTCGAACCGGCTGGCAACTCTGGTATTCACAAGATCAAAGAGAAATTACAACAATTGCTTGGACGTTCACATACTGCATTCTAAGTTCTGAGCAACAGATTTCAAAAGCAACAAACAACAACAATTCCAATTCAGATCGCGATTCATGGTTTTATAAGTTTCCTTGACTTTTAGAGTTTTAATTCATCCGTAACATTACACATAGCTAAGGCCATGGCCTAAATTTAGAAGACGATGGCCTAAAGAATTTTGGGCGTTGAGGCCATTTGGCCTAAATTTTCGATAAAAACAAAGTCAAATTTTATTGATTTTTAAGTAAAAATAGTAATTTTTAAAAAATTTTTGCGCCCTCGGCGCAAACTAATATATGTTCAGTAGTATTTATGGGCTGCGCCAGCCTCCAGCTAGTTACATTTTCTGTTTGCAGTTACAAAATATACATATATATATATATATATATACACGCATTTAAGTTGTATATAATTTCATTTACTGTTATAAGGATTTTCATCTCAAAGAAATGCTATTTTAGTAGTTTCATTTTATTTCTATTTGTTTAATTTTCTTCTTGCTTCGGTTCTCTATTCTCGTATGTTCCTACCTGCTTTAATTTCCATTAAAAATTCATTAATTCATTAATACTGTCGTGCAATATTATTTCTATGCTTTTCTTGTGTGTTGAACAGTGACAATGGCGTTTTTATGTTCATTTAAATTTTATAACGATTTTTGAATATATGACGCATGAATACATGATAACTGTAATTTTAGCAATGCGTGCAACACCGCGCAACCTAAAAAATAACAAAATTTGGATGGCCTAAATTTTTTGGGTGATGGCCTAAAAAATTTGGGTCGTTGGGGGACCAAAAAAACAAAAAATTTAGACCAAAAATTTGGCCTAAAGTTGGGCGACCAAAAAAACCTTGTTGTCGTCAAATGAATACTTGGCGGCATGTCGCTAAATGGTCCTATTTTAAATGAATGTACTGTGTGTTAACAAGTGCACTAGGAGGGCAATTTCTTCCATTGGCGAATTCCCCCACAGGTGTATATACCGACATAGTTTCACCGGAAATTTTGGTTGGGGGAAGGGTAAGCCCTAGAAATTTGGTGGTCGACCCGCGAAATGTGATGGAGGTATACCTGTGGCGGATCCAGGGGAGGGGCCCGGGCCCGGCCCCCCCCTTTGCGATCTGGGCCCCCTCCTTTGACATTCCGGGCCCCCTTAGAAAGTTTTTCAGCTGTTTATATGCATATTTTGAGTGAAAATTAAGCAGAATTTTAATAAATTTCACAAATTTTTAAAAAATTTCGCCTGCGGCGCACTTAGATTTTATTTCTGTGCTGCTTTATTACGTAGTTCAGTGGCAGAACTCCTGTCTCTTAAAGTGTCTTCTATTTTGTTTCCTTTCCTGTTTTGCAAGTATATATCATTACACAACGCTTCAGCTTATTTTATGACTACCGGCTTATACAGGCATTTACAAATTTTATGCCCTCATAGCCAGGGTTGAGAGTCTCGGTCTCGCCCAAAAAGCCGAGACTTGGCCAGTATCGTTCTCGGTCTCGGGCTCGGTCTCGCTCACCCGAAAGTCTCGGTCTTGGACCGAGACCGGAAATTTTTTAAAAACAAAAATTCAGCGAAAAGTTTAAATCTATGTAGTGAAAATTAACAAAAGAGGTGCAGAAACCGTGTGTTCATGTGCTAAAGTCCCTAAAGGTGGGGCTAAGCCTCAAAAACTGGAAGAAATTAAGTTTAAGCTAAAAATTGCTGCTCTCGGTCTCGGTCTGGGTACCCTGGTCTCGGTCTCGTTCCCGGTCTCGGTCTCGAAGAATTTTCTGCCTCGCCCAACCCTGCTCATAACGGAAATGGGCAATGCAATGCAAGCATTGATGATTGGCAGGTTCCGAAAGTGCTCTAGAATAAATCGTGGAAGTGAAAATTCTGAAAAGTATCCAATTCCCGTTTTGGTTTTCCACTGATCGATTATAGAACTCAATAACTCATCTTAACTAATCTTTTTAAACAGTTGAATTGCTGAATTTTCCACGATTTCAAAATTTTCTTAAACTTTTGCCCGACTTTAACTTCAACAACCAGACCGTTTTGCACATTATCTTTGTTGACATTGTCACTTGTCCTCTTTATATACTACCACATACACTACCGATAAAAACCTGTTTGATCCGAAGTCCTTTTTGTTTATTGGACTGGAGGTAAACCGCACCTTTACAGTGGTTTGCGGAAGGATACTGCTGCACGCCAATTTTTGAGTCATGGAACGATATTCTGCAGAAAGTTAAAAAATTTATTCGTCTTAATGATCCACTCATCAAAAGCAATTCAAATTCCTTTTATTACATTGCGAAATGTAGAGAGCCAATGATGATGATCCTGATTTTTCAATACCTAAAAACTCGGCTTCTTTTGAGGAATTATAATTTCTTTAAATTTCGTTTTCTACCAAAAGAAAGTTCATGCTTTGACGGTTCAGAAAATATATACATTGCTGTAGTAAAATGTACATCACAGAAAAACAAATCAAATCAAAATCCTCTTCTTAACCCTTGATTAATAAATGGCAAAGTTGTCAACCTTAGCCATTAATATGGTTTCGAAAATCACTCGAAAACATCACGTTTTCCTGAGTTTTCGAAATTTTTGAAAAATCAAAGACTAAGAATTGAAAATGCAGAAACAAACGACAGCTCTAGTGTATGTATGCAATGACTTGCTTTTAAGAGTATAAACACAAATTTCAAAAATGGTAATCCTCTTGTTCCTGGGTCTGGGTGAGACCATTTTGTGCCTCAGCGAGACGGCGTACATACATAGCTCCTACAATACACAGCTCCTACACATGATTGTTGTAGGAGCTGTGTATTGAAATTAGGGGTCAACTGTAGGTCAAGTCTAAATTAGACTGCGGTAGTTGTAGTGGTAGTAGACTTTTTATATTTTAGCACTAAGGATACTAATGTTTTAGTTCCCAATTTGAGTTAAATTTTGTGGCATATAATTGAAACAAAAATTAAATCCTTAAAACTTTTGAAAGCAAAATGACAATGACAGCAGTCATTTAAAGAAAACAAACAATAAATTATCACAGTTAACTGTAGTTATAGAAACTATAATAGAAGTTTGCCTTTGCCAAAACAAGAAGTCTTTCTTTAGGCCTAAATTTCAAAGTAAAATTTTAGAAACAAGGTAGCCTGCCTATATCTACATTAATCATAGTGCTCAAAGTGCATTCTATAATTTATTAATAAAATTATTTGTTTCAAGAAAAAACAATTGCATATATACTTAGAAAACATAAATGATAAAATTTAAAATTTCAACTTTGTCGAATGTATCTTTACAACAGCTTGCGGACAAATCTTAGAAATACGGACACTAACAGTAGCAATGCATTTTTACAATTTCCAAAACTACCGTAATCCAATTGTAGGAGCTGTGTATTAAACAATGAGAGGTCATTTGTAGGAGCTGTGTATTGTAGGAGCTGTGTATGCTCACCAGCGAGACTGGGTGAGACACAAACATCTGTAGGCTCCCAAAATTGGAAGAGAAAATTAATCCTTTAATTGTTCTCCAGCTGAGAAGTTGGTTTGTATTAAAGAGAAGTGGAAAAGTTAGACGTAAAGGTCATAGTTTAGGGCCCCATCAGATTCTCAAACTGTTAAGTAAGTACAAAATATTTAAACTTTATAACAGTAACTTAAATGTTAGACAATGTTCCAAGGTGTTACTAAATTCTAAGCTTCTCTATAAGGCGTTGAACGTTTAACTCTTTTAAATTAACCTAAATTGTGCTGTGTTACTCAGTTTAATTTTACTTCAAGTTTTTAACCTTTTTAGCAATTTAGTTTTAAATTAAAAAACAATTTTCTGAAAATTTTTAATAGGTCTAGTTACAATCGAACTCTGCTGTAATCCAAGCAACTTATTTCCTTAAAACTTGATTTCTTAAATTAATTACTTATTATATTTCATTCAGCTTAATTGCGTAAATACTTGTCAAGTACTTGAACACGGTTTTCTGATTTCAATATGTTGTACTTTTGTACTAAACTTGCAGTTACAGAATCAGATGGGACCCCCAAACTATTGACTCTTACGTCTGGCCTTTCATTTCTCTTTAATACAGACCAGCATCTCCGCAGGAGAGCTATTATAAAGGATCCATTTTCTCTTTCAATTTTAAGGGCCCCACCAGAAGCCTACAAGCCCATTGCTTTAATGATTTCAGAAATCAATTGAAGTGTTCGTATCTGTCTTTTTGTAGTACTGACTGCAAAATCGGCGACTAGAATTTGCAGGTACATTCCGTTTTGAGACAAGGATGGCTCATGAAATCATATAGTTGAGGCATCACGTTCGTTTGCTCAATTGTAACCGCCAAATAACGAGATCCTACCATACATGATCTCGATCCCAAGTGAGGAATGATTGACATATTCACAAATAAATTCCCAACGTTAAGATGAAGTTCCTCTTCTTGTCCAACGCCTGAAAAATGTAGATCCGGTCACAATACAAATACATTAATACGCAAACTCCAGATTGGGTAAGTTTGAGTTTATCTCTAACTTTGCCCTTGAGGTTATCTGTTCCTCCAGCTGATTTCTGTTATAGTTTCATAACGCTGGAGTTATGTTCGAGCTGAACTCAAACCGGATTATCCAATACAATGCTACTGAAATGCCACGTGCTAAGTTATAGGGCAAATCAACACCTATTAATTTGTTAGCTGCTGTAATTTAACTTTACGCACTATAATTATTTGTGTGACGATGGCTACAATCATTAGTGAATGGTTGATTCCAATCTTTTGTATTTTGAAACGAGGCTTCTGTGCCTCTCGTGAGGAGTGAGGACCCAACAAAATTTAATCCTTAATGACTTTTCTTCCAGCATTAAGAGGCTCCCTTCTGAGTTTAGTCGCACTCACTTAACAATAGAGATCAATTAAAGGTCAAACATATCTAGGTCCCCACACTAGCATAAATGATACCGTAATCTATAGATAAAATAATGCTGCATAGTGAAGAATAATTCCTAGTAGTTCCCTTGTACTGACTGCTAAAATTTTTTAAGCAATAATTAAGTCTAATTTAGACAAAAGTGTAATTTTAAGGAAACACGGCTTGTCTAAGTGAAACTTTATTTTTCATAACTTTATCTTAAAACACTTAAAAACTTTATTCAAGAAAAATCATTCATATAGAAGAGCGGTTTCATAACAACTAAAAATGGTTGTTAGATTATTCGATAAAGGTATCGAATGATATAATCAATGCCTCTTGATAAATATTTACTTCTGTCCGCAAAAAATCTAAAATTGTCCTTATTCAAAAGTTCGTTAAAAATTGTTTGGAAATTAGTTTCATCGTATTCATTAACAAGTTGGCCCCAAAAGGGGCAATATTCCTTCATGGACCTTAATAATTTCTGTTGAAAATATTCACAAATTTGCTTCGACGCAAAGCATATTTCTTATTATTCTTTCCGAATCCGAAGTATCAATCAGCATGAGTCTATTCAGCTTACTGCTTATCTTAAGAATTTCTTTGTTGAGTTGACCAGTAAATCTTAGTGATTAACAAACCATAAACTAGTGGCCGACGAGGACAAGTTACGCATGTTAGTGTTAAGTTAATACATTACATAAGTGCAATGCTTTTGGTTTTTAAAATAAGAGTGAGTTTTTAAAATAAGAGTGAGTTCATTGTGCCAATGCAGTAGTCGCCACAGCATATCTATATTCAGTCTTTCAAACTTTAACTGATTCTTTAATATCCAATACAAAGGATTTCCATATACACATATAATCGAATAATGGATGGAGTAATTTATATTTCATTAGTAATTTATGTACTCTTCACAATATATATTTATGAAAATAGTCCGCACATGAAATTTTTCAAAAGAACAATGTTCATCGTATTTTCGCTGAAACGCAGAGATGAAACCTTGAAGATGACCTCTAATTCCAATCTCCAAAGATTCATCCATGTACCTATGTGAAGCCCCCAAGCTCCACTTCCGCACACAAAAATTTGACACCATTTAGATTGCTGAAAGTTCATAACTGCGATAAGATTATAATTTCCGTCAACTATATAGCTGCTAGCCTAATTTGCATAAATGAACTTCCGCAAAAAAGTGCCCTATACTAGCCCTGTGTTGAAGATAGGGACTCGATGTGGTCAAATAGACAAAATGTATGCAAAATATAGATAAAAGTCATTTTATTCATTCCTTTTCCAGCACGAATAAAAAGCGAAAATCTTAAGCTCCACCTTGATATGAAAACGGCTTCTTACCTCTAAATAATGAATGAGTAATCGTCGTTTAAAGTCGAAGTCTCCAAAAAATCACTCACCATCATAAAAACTACAGCAGTTGTAAAGATATGACTGAATTATCTCAACTATTAGATTAAAGATTGGAGGTTCTAGAGTGTGTGTATGTCCGACTAAACTCCGATTACCCTAGTTGAATACCAAGGAAAGAGCGAAAGTTATATAACATCACGGATTTAATTCAAGAAGACATCAAAAATATCAAATTCTCAAACAATTTTACAGAGAATGATTTTACAGGCACCAGACCACCTTTTGACAAAATGATATTCAAAAGAAATAAAATATGCAACAAACCTTTCATACAATCTTCCCCAAAACCCGCAATTATCTCAAAATAAATGGGGAATAAAATTTGAATAATAAAAAATGGCGCCCCGAAAATGCGCTGCCCGACATAAACTCTCTCCCAAATAACACTGAACTGAAATTTTGACTGCGCGGCCTTTTATAGTGTGCAATTAGCTAGTCAAGCCAGAGACTGTACACATCACCTTGCATTTAGTGGTTGTGTAAGATTTCTTAATTTGAATAGAAATCGAAAGAAATAACGAATATTTTCACAGAATACCCCCTCTTTTGAAACGCGCGACCCCGCCGCGGCCAAGGGCTCAAGGGTTAGCAATAAAACACAATTAACCTACGTACCCTAGCTACTAGTATAGATAAAACGCGTTTTAGGAAGACAACGACAGAAGATAAAAATTTGCGTATCCCTCAGGCCCGGGTTCCTGGGGACACTACTCGGGCCCCACACAACACATACACATAGGGGATTCCGAGACACAGATAAAAATACTCCGGAACATACCGGGACACGTACTAACATATACACGGAATACACCGACTACACATAGACAAAGTACGGCTTGGGACACCCTTGAGCCACGACGAGATCACACGAAACAAAAGAGAAGGGTACTCCGGGAGACCCCATCCCAATTTTGAACCCACTCCGGAAGACACTATGTCGGACCAACATGTACATTTACAAAATACTGAATATACAACACTCCGGAATTGCATACAACAAAGCAAACATTCGGAAATAACCTACAAAATACTTACTACCGGAGCAAGACAAGTACAAAAACATAGAAAATACTTCTGCACCTCAAAGATATACATCAGAGTGAAAAAAGGAAAACCAGCTACAATAGACACTATACTGGGCAAAATTTAACACGACAAACAGTAGAAAGACAGAAGTGATACCTAGAAACGCACAAATAATGAAAATTTGTACTCCGGTGGGATTAACTACACTAGAAAACTCCTCCGAGAAAGGTTTTACATGGTTTTATAGAACTCCGGGAAAGATTTCATACAAGTACACAGTGCTCCGGACAAATCAACCATATAGCAACAATACATTGTGAAGGCTCCGGGAGAGCCTCCACCGGAGTAGACATATAATGCGAATCTGAATAAATAGCGGCAAATAAAGCTGCACCAAACTTAGCATTTGAAATTTTAGCTGCACCGAAAACGGCAAAATGGAAGGCAAAACAATGGCGGTACAAAATTATATAGAGAATAAACCCGCGATACATAGTAAAAATGAAAAATAACAACAGTTAGAAAAGATAACATACGACATAGTATAGGACGGACAAACCGAACTATAGGGCACCCCAAAGAAAAGAATCTCGAAAGAAAATATGATACGTTTCTCAAATAGGAATTTAAAAGGTAATAGTCAAACGAAAATCCCATAAAGTGTAACCCGAATCAGTTACTCCCCAACATATTAAAGCTGTCAAACAAAAATAAAGCATATGTACGGAATGAAAAAACACAACACAAGTTAGAAAAAGAGGGGAAAAGGGGGAGGGGGAGCGGACGAGAGTAGGGGACAACCGGAATACACACAAAAAATCACAAGACTGACTGATGTAATAAAAGTTTACAGTTCACAGGCCAGGGAGGCTGACGAGAACCATACCGTAGGGGCAGACCCCACAAGCCAACGTCGGACCAGACCTCCGGAAGGGGAGCGGGCGCCCCACGGCGCAAGCCGCTCCAGACCAAGCACCAATCACCGGCCACGCAAGACTATCCGGCCCACAATCACCAACTACCGGGCCTACCCGTACCTTCGGGCCCACCGACAACCACAGAATCCTCCGGGCCACTAGCATAACTATAGGGGCATAACAATTTACATAGCATATATATAGTATCATAAAAGGGGAACTCTCCGCCGTAGAGGGACTGGGGGGGAGGGAAGGGGAAAGTATGTAGTACAGTAAACAACAACAAACAAAAAAGGATTAAATACGGCATAAGATATGGGGAGTAACATACGGCACAAAGGCCTACAGTAGAAAAATAACATAATATAAGGCACGTATGCCACAAGTCACCAATATAAGGCACATTGGCCTATGCAACACATCATAAAGGCCCGATTAATTTAGGGAAGAGGGGACGCGAGCCTACGACTACTGCAGCCTGGAGAGTATCCAGACAACCAGCGACCGTAGACTGCGCCGAAATCAAAGAAATCGAAAGTATAAGCTACGGAGTCCAAGATGACGGTCCGGGGTTGACAGCCCACCTTTGCCTGGCCATAAGCCAGACACATGCGACGAGCAACCACGGACCCGCCGATGTACGGTACAGTGGAATACCCCCGGTACTATTACCTAAGTAAAATGACCGTTAAATTTGTGTGAAAAAGTGAAGGTAAAAAGGTAAAAAGGCTAAAAGAATTTGAAAGAATACGAGGTAAAACAAGTCCTCGAGTACCCTCCAGCAGACCCAAGTAAACATTCGCAAGAATATAGAAAATTTAGGCAATGATTTGTCGTAGCAAAAGGTGGAAACACGGAAAGCAAAATCATCTTAGAAAAATCACAAGAATTTCACGAAAAAGAAGGTGGTCCAGGGTACTCGAGCAGTTAGACATCTTTATCTCCCCAAAACCACACCTAGCAGGTTAGTAGATGAAAACAAGCAAGCACCCCTGCCAGTACGGGCCAAGGACGTACGTACTACCCGCATCGCGTACATGATGAGCTGCTGCCAACACGGTTTCCCGGAGGACCCAAACAACCAATTTCAGCAACAATGAAGAGAAAAGCTTTCAACGGTGAAATATACAATTTTTCTGTGACGAATTTTTTTCTCGGAGCACTACGTGTTCCCATGTTAAACGATTATTTTTGTCAGCTTGCGGCCTGGACGGGGCCGGGCCGGGCAGGGCAAGATTGGGGAGCGGGCCGGACTGGGCCGAAAAAGTCCGACCCCTGCTCATCTCTAGACTTAATATTAACCGTTTAACTCGCTTTAACTCCACTCAAGCCTGAGCTTTCCTCTTGAACTTTAAATGAAAAGGATCGTGTTAATTATAACTCCATTCTTTCTTGAAAAGCCCCGAAGAGTTATCACACCAGTGTTCTCAACCGGTCTCAGTTCCTTAAGCCTCATTTTAGGGCGACGACAAACTCGGCGTGACATTGCTTACCCAAGAAACCGTTGGATATTGACAAAATACGAGAGTCAGCCAATCTTAGCGTGCCTCCCACAATTAGCTCGCTATATTTCTGCACAGTAACCACACTGTTTCGATTAAGTTTAACCGTGTCAGCAATTGTAACACTGCTGTTTTTCAAAATATCAACAGCAGTCGAATCAACAGCTACCAATTTCGATTTGGGCCTAAAATAAGAAATACAAATTGAGACAACATTACCAATTTTACTAACTCAGTGAGAATGATCGGTATTTTCTAAGCTTTAAAAGAACTTAAAGACTAGGACTGAATGTTCAGAATTGGGTGCTAAAACGAAGTCTTGCAAAAGTCTGCGGCAAATGTCATACATAACCAAGCCTTTAAGGTAAAAATTAAACACACAACGTACAGAAGCGTGAGCGTCGATTGTGAAATGGTAAGATTAGCCCAGTTGCCCAAAGTGATGGTTCCGTGGCAAGCTAATTTCCCTGCAATCAGACTCAATCTCGAGCCTTCTCCCATACCGATAGTACAGGATGAGAGTATGTCAGCTTTGGAAGTTGCGTGTAATGATATATTTCCGCCGTTCTAAACATTCAATGATAAGTTAAAATAGACAATTGGTTTGAGTTGCTTCGCTTGATTGCTGCACTACGTAACTGCAGTGTTGGACGCGGGCCGAAATTCGCGACCCGCACCCGCGCTCAGATTTTTGGCCCGCACAGGGCCGGCCCGCGGCCCGCACCAATAAAATTCGGCCCGCGGCGGCCCGCATCTAAGTTTAACTTATGCAAGCATCATAGCATTAAATAATTGCTACTTTCATTGATTATTCGTCGATTTTCCATAAAAAACTGCCATATACGCGCGATTGCTGGTTTTCAAAAGCATTCATATAGCTGCAGTCGTGCGTTTTCAAATTTTTATTGGCTTTTATGTAAGAATTTTGGGCTAGTAACTGTATTATTGTAGCCCCCCGCTGCTTCTCAGCTAATTTTTTGGGACTTTCAAAATTTTGGTGAAGTTTGGTGTGCCATCCTAAGCCACTGGAAAACCTAGCCCAAAACGAATTATACAGAGAATATGTCTTAAACTTCACGATGGCATGTGCTATTTGACTCTACTCTCACTCTAGTTCCTGCGGTGCGACCTCAGGGGTGACCTAGACTAGCAGCGTTGAACGCGGTCACGGGTACCCGCGGTACATGAAGTATATACATGAACGTTAGTTAGTATATATGCCCTTCGAGATAAAAAATTTTAATGTGTAGATGATAAGCTAAAATGGAATGTTTTGAGCTGGTTAAACCCTCCAGCGGAACAAAACAAGCTATTCAAAAAGTTTCAATTAATTCTATGTAGGATTGGATGAGTATTAAAAGTTTAAAATGCTCGAAGCGGGGGAATTGGGGAAACCAACGCTTCAAGCAGTGTTAGTTGATATATAGTAAGCTGCCGTTCCGCAAAAGGTTAGTAGCTTCAACTTAAAGTGAAAGAAAAGTCGTCCTGCACATAGAATTCCACGATCGATCAGCCAAATGCGGCAACGAATACAAATTGTTCGTAAATTTCAATTGCGCTGTCGAAAAACTTTTAAATTAGAAATCGGCTATAAACCCAACAAAAACATGTTTTCCACGTGATAGGATGCTTAAACTGCCGAAATTAAGCAAATTTTAAAAAATCCAAAATTTGCTGTTTATATACGTGTTTTCACACAAAAATCTCTATGGTCAGGTCAAAGGAGAAATAAGCGTTTAAAGACTGTCAGTCTGTAATTTAACTGGTCTGCCTGAAAAGCTGGAAAATACCTTTGCTTGTTTTATATGGCCTGTAAAATGTTTCCTTATAAGCATCATAATAACTCGATCTCTTTCCAATTCTGTAATTTGAGAGCTACTTCGTTTAAAAACGATGCTCTAAAGGTATGTACCAATCAACCAACACTGATAAATTGATAACTATTAAACGTGAATAGGGTAACAAGGTCTAAGCCGCAAGAGCAGACCAAATTAGCAAACATTTGTTTTTGATTTGAGCAAATCGAGTCCACCCAGACCAAGCTGCCGCTTATTAGCTGCAGAAAATGGTAAATGAGAAATGTTCGAAATTATAAGGAAAAGAGAAGTGGGAAAAGGAAGAAGAGAAGGAAGAGAAGGAAGACAAAATGTATTTCAATGAGGAAAAGTTCCATTTAATGTTGGAATTCGTAAAAAATTCAAAATTTCTTACCCTGTCTCACCAAAAATCGACCCGCATCGGCCCGCGCGGGCCACTGCGGGTACTAATTTTCGGCCCTCCCCGCCCCGCCCCGCGGGTACCCGCGGGTAGCCGCGGGTACCCGCAGCCCGCGCCCAACACTGCGTAACTGTGCTCTTTGGCCAGGATATGCGACTGCACTTTGTTAGGCAAAGGAAGGTGATTTCGCTCCTCTGAGAACTGAACTACTGATCACCTATTTGCTGTCAGGAGTGTTACGAGTATCTTTACATCACGGGAGGAGCATACATGTAACTTCTATCTCATTGGTGATCTCTGCACATCTTTCCTGCATTTACAGTAGGCTGGCTGGCCTCACCCGTACTAGGACAGCACACAAGGGGGACAGCCAGTACAGCCTTGCCAAGACAAAGCACGAGGCTGACCACAAGACATACGGGGAAGGACTGGACTCCAGGCTATCCTGACCGACTACGGGAAAGATTTCGTTCTTTCGGGAATCGAACTGTGGACCTCACGGTCTGCAGTCAGGCGTGCTAGCCCGTTACACCGCGGACTCAGAAGAGAAGAGAAGAGCACATAACTTCTATATTATTGGTGCATTCTGCACTGCTTAGGCTTCAGACAGAGGTCGTCAATTTACAAAAGCGTTTCTGAAGCCAACCTTGGTTCAAGTGTGGTTCATTGGTTAAAAATCCCATAAAAACCCAAACAGGGATGATTTGAGTGGTGCTGTCGAAGTACTGTTAGGCCTACGAATTGTCAACCAGAGGTGAGAGGAGGTTGTTAATGGCTTATTTCTTCTTAATTATATAATATATATAACTATGATTTTTTGCATATATGCTTGAGAGCATTTTTGTCAATTGTTTTGAAAATTCAATGAAGTAAAACGAGCAAATAAGCTGTGGTCGTCTTACTGTAATGGCCGCCTTTATGGTATGATCAGAGTTGACTCTGGCCTGAACATATAGTCTTGCGCTGCTCTCAATAACTAGTTGGGAAGCAGTTGCTGTGAACTCAATCTTTGTCATCGGTTCAATCAATAATTGATCATTGAAAGTGATATTATAGATCGGAGGAAAGAGATTATCACTTCGCTCCAATATTCGAATCTGACGCTGGCCCTCAGGAGTCGATTTGTTAATAGCTACATCTTCGAATTTAGTGCTGTACTAGAATTGAACAAACAGCACAAACTAAACAGTTTAAATTAACTAAAAAATGACACTAATTTTTGGCCTAGTGATAGATTAACAAAATTTGTTCTAATTTGCCATTTACCATGTGAAACATTCTACAAGAAAATGATGTGCTAATTTTTGGTTTCTCAGTCTTTCTGTTGTTTGTATTCTTACAATAATAGCATTTACAACAAACTTATTGTTCTAGAAAAAGATTGGGAGTTTATCCTAGCCACTCTTGCAGTCATTGGAAAGCTTACATCTAGGTGTACAGCCTGGCTTTTCAGGGCAATCTTTCCTCAATTCTAAAATCAAATCTAAAAAATAAACAGCCAAACTTACAGCAATTCTACAACTGATAAGAATTCCTATTAATCTGCAAAAAATCGAAAACACAGACATGTCGAAATGGCTAAATTAAGTTCCGAATAATAGCAGAGGAACAATTCTCAACAAAAGCCTAACATTTATTTCAAAAGTTTTATGAATCTGCCAAAATTTTATCGAATTTGCCTGCAGCAATCAGCCCAACCTTTGTATTAACAGGAAATGACAAATATCGGCAGATCTGGTAGATTCCGAAAGATAAATTTAGCAAAATTTCGTTGTCGTCAGTAGTAATAGGTCCGCACCACAGGTAGTTCCTGGAGGAGGTGGTGGTGTAAAGAGGCCGGGAGGCCCGTAGGCCGGGAGGCTCTGGAGGAGGTGGTGGTGTAAAGAGGCCGGGAGACCCGGAGGCCGGGAGGCTCTGGAGGAGGTGGTGGTGTAAAGAGGCCGGGAGGCCCGTAGGCCGGGAGGCTCTGGCGGAGGTGGTGGTGTAAAGAGACCGGGAGGCCCGGAGGCCGGGAGGCTCTGGCTGAGGTGGTGTAAAGAGGCCCGGAGGTTCAGCTGAAGCTTTTGGCCGCCGGAAACCATGACAGATCCATGCTTAAAAGTTAAATTTCTCAATTTTCGACGGGAAAACTTTAGATAGGGGGTTTTTGGGCATGTAAAATTCAAATATGAGCTTAGTTTTCCTCTGCAGCCTAAGCTCCGTGCTGTACGTAGCCCTAAACCAAAACCATGGCAGACCTTGGCTTAAAATTAAAAGTTCTCAATTTTCGACAGGAAAATTTTGTATATAGGGTTTTCGACCATGTAGAATTCAAATATGAGCTTAGTTTTCTTGGATTAGCTAAGCTCCGTGCTGTAGCTAATCCCTGGCCGGAACCACTGCAGACCTAAGCTTAAATTTCAAACTCATCTATTTTCAATGGGAAAACTTTATATCAGGGGGTTATCAGGCTCGTGGAATTCGAAAATGCTATTAGTTTTTGTGCCATAGATAAGCTCCGTGCTGTATGTGGTCGGAACCATGATTGCTGTAACGATAATGTTAAGGTAAGCCAGGCGAACTGGCGGAAAACATTTTATTTCAAGCAATGAACAGCAGGATTTACAAGTGACTACATATTATACAAGGTATAAATACAGTTACGGTAATTCAATGACTACAATCATAATGGTTCCACGGTGCTATATACCATTCGGGAACAGTCCATCGCTTGCAGGGATGATTTCCCAACCATTCCGTGAATTCCACAGTTCGAGCATCACAGTCCATGGGTCCCAGAACAAATACAACGTCCAACCGTGCGGCATCCATAGACTGAAACGTTTTATGACTTTGTTGCTGAAGCATCTTTAGGCGGGAATAAATCTTCCATGTAACACCTCTCTGCAATGGCTGATCAGGTTCTGGCAAAATCATCATAAGGTCGTTCTGCCCTGATGTTCGCAATGCCTCTCTAAGTAGAATTGAGGCATTGGCGCCGTAGCGATTAAGAGTCGTTAACAGTTCGTAATTTCTGTCGTGTTCAGGCGTGCAAAGCCTGAGCTTATCTGCAACGTTTGAGGTAAATAGTCCTACTTCCACCAGGTAATCCAATATCGGTTCCGCTTTCATGTCATTGCAAAATAGCACCAAGTTATCGCAAACAAGATCCATAATAGCTACAATAAATGACAAGTGGATAATAGCATCAAGTAGAAGAAAAAGCAACACACTACAACATTTGAAATAACGAACAACACACAGCAAAAACTAACATTGAGGCACCCTGCTGTGATTGCACCTGTCCATATTAAAAATTTAACGCTTGGGTCCCCTGCTGTGTTTGCACCTGCCTCAAAATTTCAAACGGTTTTAAAACGATAATTTGGCTCTAGCAGTGACAATACAATGGAAGGAGAAACCAATGTTCAGGTAATAGTTTTACAGAGGTTTTGAGTTTTGAGGTTTTGAGGTTAGAGGTTTCTTGAGGTTTGAGGTAAGAGGTTTCAATTTTTGAGGTTATAATGTTGGCGGGATTGAGGTTTGAGGCTTTGAGGTCAGTGGCCTGGAGATTAGAGGATCTGAGGTTGAAGGTTTTGAGGTAAGAAGCTATGAGGTAAGAGGTTTTGAGGTAGGAGGGTTTGAGGTAACAGGTTTTGAGCTTAGAGGTTGGCGTAAGAGGTTGTGAGTCTCGAGGTTTAGAGATAAGAGTATTTGAGGTTTAGAGATAAGCGGATTAGTGGTTTATAGATAAGAGGATTAGTGGTTTAGAGATAAGAGGATTAGTGGTTTAGAGAAAATGCGGATTTGAGGTAAGAGTTAGCTCCAAATAGTACCACCTGCAAGCATGATTGTCTCTTTCGTTTGCTTATAGTCGAGTTTTTGTTTCAGGTTAGGATTCAGTGCGGTCATTGCTCCCAGACGTTTCTGCGAACAGATACCTACCAGCGCC